>MU227244.1:3664290-3697743 GCA_018584345.1 Thuja plicata
CATACCTCATTAATGCTTTCATAAATGAAGCATTAATGGCTCTTACATATTCCTTCCACCCATACCTCATTAATGAGTCTTACACCCTCATTAATGGCAGCCCTTCTAGAGTCTTCTCCTCTTCCTCTATTTCTCCTATAAATAGGATGGATTTTGAGCTCAAATGGCCCTTGATTTTATGAAATATATTGTTGTAATGCTCCTAATTTTGAAGTGTTGAAAGCATCCCTATGCTTCCCATATTTGGAGAATTGAAGAAGCAATCTTATGTTGCTCATGTTTTAAGGATTTTCATAGTTCTTTCTAGCTTGTTTCTTAGTTATTTTGTTATTATCTTCATTTCTAGATCTAGAATCCATGTTTTTTTAATTATTTAGATTAATTTTCATTTGAATCTTCCGTTCTTAGGTTTTATTTGTCACTGGAATATGCATAATCTAAGGGCTATTATGTCATTTTTCATACTCCTCCTAGATAGGAAGCAATAGATCGACTTTAGTGATTGCTATGTTTGCTAACCCCTTGTTTTCACTAATGCAATGATTTATTGAAGTGTTGTGTCTCTTAACAGGTACAAAAATCACACACACATCTCTAGAGTATCTTTAGGGACTTCCTTGTCCCTCCCAGCATCAGTTGATCTGACATTTACATTTTTTGAGACTTCCCGGTCATTCTGTTGTTGCTGTTCTTCGGCCTCATTGGCCTCATCTTATGGAACATCTTTCTCGATTGGAACATCTTTTGGAGGTGGGCGAGGTCTCTGGCCAAATTTTAACAATGTGGCTACCTTTACTACTTCAAAAAATGTGCTTCTAAGCATTTGATCACCCAGAGTAACCGAAGGTGTCTGGAGCGTGATGAATGGGGGTACGGTTGATCCCGTGGGTCTAGTTTCCCCAACCATCAGTTGCTCATCTATGGTTTTCCTTTGTGTATCTTTGGTCCCTTGGACTGGTGTCTTCTCCCACTCGGGCTCCTTTTGCCTTTCCTCCTAGGTTTCCTATTCTAATGCATCTTCTTCTTTCGGGACTTCTTTTTCTGTGGGGATCTCTCATTTATCTTGAGCGATGATCTCTTCAACCACATGATCAATATCCTCATGCAAATTCATGAGTTCATCTGCCCTGAACACATCATCAAAATCATCATGTAGGGGAGGGCTATTAGGAATATCCTCAAGTTTGGGGGAGTCCGAACTAACATCAACTGGAGGCATATCTGGCATACCGGGGCTAGCGGCTACGCTTGGACTGGGGGGCACCCTTTTCTTCTTTTTTCTCATCAATGGGACCCCAGTCTCCAAAATACTAGTAGACTCCACCTTAATGAAAGTCTGTCTACTCATCATTGCAACCAACATCAGGGATCCCGTCAGGCAAGCAGATGCCATTAGAGTCACGAGGAGACTGGAGGATACTTGCATGCTTCTCTACTGGCTAACCAACCTTTCTGACTCCATTTGTTTCTATAGCTATACCATTATGGGGGTTGGGCCTTCGGGAGGTACCTTAGCTAGGGTATCTTCTTTTTATTTCCCCTTACTTATGCTAGGTCCGGTGGAAAAAGCAGAATTTGAAGTGGATCTTCGGACAATTGATCCAATCCGGGTGCTTTTGGGACAAACCTGGAAAAAATACTTGTGACTAGCCTCCAAAATAGGGTGGCATACTCCCTTAATTATCAAGTCTTCTAGGGTGGCTCAATCCACTGGAGGGAGATCCAACTTGTCTAATCCCTATCCTTTGTATGTTGGGTCTTCTAGTGGCCCATCATCTAAAAAACCCTTCGGAAAAGTATGAAGGTCAAGTTCTTTCATGAGTCCCTTCGACATCTATGAATGTTGATGGGCCCGAAGATCAAAATTGTCCTGACAGTCCACCCAAAAATCTTCAATATCTTCCTTGTGCAGTGGGGTTGCCCGGGGAAGTGCCAAGGCAATCATTCCTAGAGGATCATAATTTTTCTTGGTGTGGTGGAATTCCACTAGTCCCAGACTCTTCAACTCACTATCTACCTCCCTTGCTATGCGAGGCTGTACGTATAATTCCCACACAAAACTATGAATGGGACATTAATGACCTTCGTCAATGTGAAGAAGGTGTGCATGTCCATGATCTTCCGGTAGAACTCCAAAAGAATGATTCTATGCTCGCAATATGGGGGAAGGACATAGGGTTTCCCAGAGAAGTCGGTCACCTGAATGTAGGTGTGCTGGTAGAATTGGATAAAATAATGGTCGTAAGTACTGACCAAGTTCATCGCTTCCTGCAATAACCGGTACCCAGAGTCCTGAGTAAGTGTTAGAATATTTTGGTAAATGAAAATATCATTTACTTGGTAGAAATTTAGGAAACTGAGTTCCCATTGGACTTGGGGATAATGATCCCATTGTGTTAACTGGCCTGGCCCATTCCCAAGTCCACCTACTTTCTTTAGCTACGTGTCCACATGATTGGCTATAATAGCCACCCAATTGAAATTATGGTTGTGAGTGGTGATGTAGTAAAGAAATTAATACATCCATGTCGAGAAATCCCAGGCATGGGGCAATCCAAAGATCCTGTATAAAACTATAATGTCTGCCTGAATGGGCTGTTTGAAATCCCCGCAGGGAATTTCCAACTTCATCCTTTTATAGTCCCTCTTTGGGGACTTCAGCCACTGGTTATTGAGATATTGTTGGGTGACAAGGGAAGCTTCCTTGAATAACTATAATGACTTGGCTTGGTTGATGATCATGGACCCCTTGAATTGTGGAATCCCCAGCCCTAAGGCAAAAGTTGTTGCGTCCAAAGTGACAATTGTTGCTGGATATTGTAATGGTCGGGGGTCGACAAGAAGAACTGTCTGAGTAGGTGCATTGTACAGTGTTTTCAGTTGATGTATCAATTCTGGTGATTTCATTGAACAAGGAAAGTTTGCAGCCTTAATAATGTCGGAGGTGGCCAAATGAGTGGCCATACTATCTCTACCGGCCGTCAGTCTGTAGATGGCCTGGATTAAGCCCTGCATTTCAGCCTAAAGTCCAGGCTCTATGTCTATTATTTCTTGGAATTTGGAATCCACCTTGGATCCCATGAGAAATCCCTCCTTCAGGTATTTGGAGGTTAGTGGAAGATTTGATAGAATATTTTTGACCTTGGTTTTTGTGGCCACCCAAGTGGAGGTAGTCGGTAGCTCTAGGCTATTAGGAGGAGTGATCCCCTCAGACATTTCAATCACACAATCCACAACCTGCAGGACCAGAGAATCATCAATACATGATATAATAATAATAATTTATGCAGATTCTTGGGCAATCATCACCGTGTCACAACTGTCCAAAAAGTGTTAGCATATATCAAAATCCCAGATTATTTAAGAAAAACATGAGCTGGATTTTGATAAACACCCAAGGGCTCTAGGGTATTGAACCAAATGACAAAGATGGAATAAGAACCCAGGGGCCTAGGCACCTGGAGTCTAGAAGAACTAGCCATTGTCATGTCGATGTGACCAGTAAGAAGCCATACTCAGCTGACATGGGTTGTAACGTGGCCACGTGACAGGTGGAATAAATGACATTAATAGTGACAAGTAGGCTGACACAAGGGAAATTGAATGCTAGATGGGATGGGGTTTGAATTCCCACTCATGGGAAATTAATACCGCAATTAAGATGACAAAACATAAGAGAGAAAGCTTCCATGGTTCAAACTAGTGAGGCACCAAGTTCAAACCATGGTGACTCCCTCTTGACGAGCTCGACAAAATGATTCAAAATGTGATGGAGCATGATGAGCTTGATAGGATGAAAGGATATACAAGAGGTATACACACTAGGATACAGAGAGCCAAGGTGTATATACAACATTTACAGAGTATTTACACAATGTATAGAACTTACGAAGGCACAAAAGCTAACCTACGATAGTGTAAAATATATATACTAGATTACAACTACACAGAAGGTGGAAAACCCTCTAGCAGGGCTAACCCACCAATAGGAGGCAAACCAAGGGAAAACGTAGAAAATGGAAACAAAAACAAATGAAAGAAAAAACAAACAAAATGAGCACCACAAAAGGGAAGACAAAATACCAGAGGATGTGAAAACCAGAGAAGGAAAAATGACAACCAACCTAGAAATGTGAAAGACGCAGGGAAGATGAACATGGAAAATGCTCTGCAATAGGTCCACCTTCAAACAATCACAAGAAAACACCACAAATCAATGTTCAATTAGCCACTAAGTATAGGGAGCAACTCATTGTTTAATCGCCTTAATCACCTCAATATTTCTCTAAATGCTCTAAGTGTTTTAATCGCGATAACTGTGAAAATGACAGGTAACTTCCATTTATACCCGTAGGGTAAAAATAGTTTGCACTTTTCTGACAAACCCAGGAAAAGAAAAACCTCCAGACTCTGGGCCCAGGGATTCCATATGACCATGCCTTCTCATGAAAGAAGACCTAATGGCAGAGAATCCTAGAGTCTGGAAGAACTTTGGAAAGAACAAACAAACTCTGGGACCAGGTCTCGAAGACACGAGGAAGAAAATCAAAGGAAAGACAAACCTCGTGGAATCAAAGTCCGAAGGGAAAACAAAGAAAACAAAAGAAGAAAAGGGAAGAGAAAAAAAAAAAGGGGGGGACCCAACATTTTGCCTACAAAATGTAGGGACAGGTATGCAGGGCATAAAAAATTGCAAATTTGGTTTTTATTGTAATGAAACATGGACTCAAACCAATCAGAAAACCCTCCCAATGATCCCACAAACAATTTGAAATGACCTCCAAGCAACCCACAACCACTTGAAAACAATCCTCCACCTTCAGAAGACCAACTGATCTCAAACCCTCAACCTTTATAGGATGTTATAGGAGACAATCTAAATCATCTTAGAGGATTTCAGACTACATATGCCAATATCCCCACATTGCGCCCCATGGTTTCCACATTGAACTCCATTAATGAAAACATGGAGAAAAATAGAAAAAAACATAATGTTGCACTTCTTTGGTGCGATTCCATGCACACTGAGTTTGACAATGGACATGATTATGATTAAGTTATGAACCTAACTATAACAAAAATTGACATATGTAATCTTTTTATGGATTCTAAAACTGGATTAAAAGTGGACCCTAAAAAGTCCAAGTTGTCAATTAAATGATGCACAAATGATGCAATACGTGAAATTTTTTGGGACCACTGGTAGATGGTTTTTGATAGACCACCCCATAGAAATTTGGAAGTCCCATTATATTTCTTAATAAAATTGTATGTTGAATTTGTGCTTGGTCACAAGGTAAATTATTGGAGCATGAAACTAAATTAGGGCGTAGGCTTAGGCACTCCTCAGAAAAGGCCATGTGCACACTGGGTGAAATATTTCACATATGCTCCCCCCTAGGATTTCACCACCTCCTACAGTGCATTATCTTGATATTATTGTTGAGGCCGATTCATGGACTATTTGAGCCATTCACACCATGAGTGATCTACTAGTTAGACAGAGTGTAGCATTGTTGCCTCCTTGTGATGATGATTATGACCCTTCCACATCCTCTAGGAGCTCACATATTTGTGTGCCTCACACTTGTATCATGTGCAATAATATGTGCTTGGTGTCCCTGAATGATAGCAATGCATATAACTACGTCTTCGAGGTGGAAGATACTACACAACACACTAGAGTAATTGAAGCACCACATGGAGATGTGAATCACAAGAGAGACAAGTAGGGTCGTGCAGAGCCATGGAATCCTACTATAATGGTAAGAGTAAATAGTTAACATGTCACATTTTATTTGATTTTAAGAGTTTGTATTTTTAGTAGAATTTTCTTGCAATGATTGCCCACTTATGTTTTTTCATGTGTTCCATTTATGTCCAGTTGATGACAGAGGAGGAGATGGAACATGTGGAGGGGTCCATACTTTCATCCATTTCATTTTTCCTTGAAACTTCCACATTACATACATTTGAATGTACTCATTGGTTTTCTTTTTTATAATAGTATATACACGTGTTTTATAATTTTTATGATCATCATATTAAATATTGATGTAGGTGTCACCAGCTGTTACCCAAGGGCAATGTGAGGGGGTTAAGGTGTTAGGCATTGACAATTGCAAGGTAATTGAGTATTTTAGATTGTTTATGTATATATGTATACGTGTCACTTGTGCATAGTCATTTTTAATTTACATGGTTTATTTGACAGAGGGTGGTGTCGGATGATGTCGTGAGACCGGTTTGGCATGATAGAGTCATAGGCATCTCAATTCATAGTGATAGCCCCATGGTATGTATATTTCTAAATTCATTTTTTCTATTTTACTATCAAGTATATATAATATGATCAATTCATTATTGTATCAAGTATCTAGTTAACTTTTTTAGGTCACCCATAGTTTGAGGGAGGTACAATTCCAAGGGTTTATATCATTGATGACCAAACCGACATTGCCTAAAGAAATTTCAACATAGGTAAATTTTAATGTTAATTCAATTATTTTGTAAACATTTATTTGCTACCAAGGATTTAACATTAAATAGTATAACTCATAGATCAATCTTACTTTCGCAAACATATGTAGTTTGGAGTCGACATTGGTGACATTGTCCCTTCGCTACCAAGGACATATGTAAGGACTCCTGACTGTACAAGGAGATAGAGAGGCGAGGTACATGCGAGTTAAATTTTAAAATTTATTTATTTATTATTTTTGACTATGATTTTAAATTTTTATTTTTGATATGTAGCAACCATATAAATTAAGTAATCTAACTTAGGTTTTCACTTTTGTGTTTGAATGCAGGACCCTTCAGAGACAAAGAGTACTTTGAAGAGGCTCCATTTTAATGATCCACTAGTAGAATAGGATGTCCTAGAAATATTTTTAGTTGTTACTTATTTTGAGATGCCATATGACACATTTTGAGATGGCATATGCCACATTGTATCTAGTTATGTTGATTTAATTAAGATTTTGAGCTAGCATGTGCCACGTTTTGGAGAAAACAATTTCATATATACATATATACATGCTCATTTCTAGTTATTTTATCTTTTTCATGTGTTCTATGTACGTATCATTTCCATATTATATCTTTGTCATGTGTTGTATGTATGTATTATTTCCATATTATGTCTTTGTCATGCATTGCATATATGTATGTATGTTCATTTTCATATTATATCTTTTCCATGAATTGTATGTATGTATTATTTCCATACTACATCTTTTTCATGTTTTGTATGTATGTTCATTTATATATTAGATCTTTGGCATGCATTGTTAGGAACCCCCAAATGAACCATAGGTTCCAATTGCATAAAATAATGAAAAGACCCACCCAATGCCTCTAGCACCCTGAATCAACTTCCAACATAATTCCACACATTGTTGGACTAGTCGTAATCCCCTATAATGCATCTGGCACCCCAATCCACTCTTAAGCCTAAATAGGACTAGTAGACCTAGTAGCCATATTTTCCTTGATTTTGGGGCTTTTTGACCAAAATTTCAAAAATAATACAAAATGTAATGGTAGATTCAAATACCCTTTTTGACCCCCCTTAACATATATTAAACTCAGGCATGGTTGTTTTGTATAATCAACCCCAAATATTGTTGCTCCAACCTTCCTTCCTAGGCCTAATTTACCCACTTTACAAAGAAACTATATAAAGTACTAACTCCCAGACTCTGTGATTTTCAATAGTCTTTATATATGTCTCAAATCTATGGATTATGTACTTTTTTGGCCAACAAACCTATGAAAACACCCAAACTATAAGACCCTCACCAATTCAAGCCTACAACTAGGGCTTTCTAAAATCCAAACCAAACTCCCTTTTAGACCCAAATATTGGATCCTACACCATGTAATTGACATGTAAAAACAACTTAGAACATAAAAATATACCCTTTTGAAGCCCAATCCTTGGCTTCTATAGTCATGGCTTACTTTCTATGCACCAACAAACCTGCAACTTCATCTCAGTTAGTGATCACCTTGCAATTTCTAATTTCTCCTACATATTTAATGTTAATAACATATTATACAAGACTTGGATCCATCCCCACTCCACAAAGACCATAGAAAGTGGATGGATCCTGTTATGCCCTACATCCCCATCCCTACATTTTGTGTGCAAAATGTTGGGTCCCCCTTTTTTTATTTTTGCTTTTGGTTCTTGTCTTGTCTTTCTCCTTTTGTTTTCTTTCTTTGGGGTTTTCTTCTCCGTTGTCATGTTTTTTTTTGTTGGTTTCTTGTGCCTCCGGGACCCCGGTCCCAGAGTTTGTCATCCTTTGTCGGGAGCTGGATTTCAGACTCCAGGATTCTTCCCCATGATGTTCTCTTTCCTTAAGGTGGTATCGTTGCGGGGAATCCCAGGGCCCGGAGTTCGGAGGTCTGTCTGTCTAGAGTTTGCTGATGGAGAGGTGGATTGCTTTTTACCGCAGGTATAAATAGAAGTTACCTGTCATTTTCACATTTACCGCGATTAAACACTCAAGCAATCAGAGTGATTTCAGAGCAATTTGCAGAGATTTAACGATAATCAGTGCTAAATATTTTCATCACTTTCGAGTGATTGTGAGTGGTTTGTGGTGGCTGATTGTGATCGTTTGAAGGTTGCAGCTGTTACAGAGCTTCTGTGGAGGCTTCTTTCCTTCTCCTTTCAGTGTTCTCAGGTTGGTGCCTCTTTTCCCTTCGTTTTTCCTTCTGTCTGGTGTTGTTTCCTTTCTATTTTTGGTTGTCTTTGCCTCTTTTTGGTGGTTTTTGTTTCTTTCTAGTTTTTTCGCCCGTTGGTGGTTCAGCTCTGCTAGAGGGTTGTCCGCCCTCTGTGCAGGTATAGTTAGCTTGTAAATAGTGTAGAAAGCTGTATATATTTTATGTTTTTCCCAGTTTTCCGCAGACATTGTTCTGCGGTGTATATATGTAAATTTTAGTGTATATTTGTTAAATATCCCTCTGTTCCCCATGTATATATCCCTCAGCTCTGATGTATATCCTTCTGAATAGTTTAGCACACTAGCCGAGTTGCCTATGTCACTGGTTTTCCACCTGTAAGCTTGTTTCAAGAAGAATACCACCTGTTTGAAACTCGGCTCTCGGCCGGTTTCAAATAGGTGGTTTTCTCTCTCCTCTGTAAAACTAGCCTATCCCTCATTTATGTCACATGCGCGCATTTAAATCCATCCAAGTGGCCTTCAATTTTCACACATTCAGATAGTTGGCTCCAGTTTCATCGCCATAACTCCTATTTATTACCTACCCATGTGGCGCCCACATGGGCCTGATGATTTGCCTCTTTGCACATCTTCACCAACGGTTACTTCTCCAAGCTCTAGGTCTCCTGCCATCATCCATCCCGTGTCCTTCTCACCAAAAGGGATAAAATTCCTAGACTCAGATGATCAATCAAATCCCTAAGTTCATAATATGTATGTGCTTTCCAGAGTTTTTGAACGAAACTAACTTTTTAGGGAAAGTAGACATCACAGTGGAAAGATCTCTAGACCCCAAAATATTTATTTATTAATGCATTCTGACGGTCACTTTTCCTTGTAGGTTTCTAGAGTGCACTTCCAAACATGTCTGAAGCATCTGCATCCTCACCACCCAAAAGTCTGGAACTACCTTCCACGGTGGCTACCAGAGTGGCTGTTAAATCCAAAATAGAGAGGGCTTTGGAGAAGTTGCCCCTACGCATGAAGTTTGTGAAGGAGAGTGTTATCATGGGCTCCAAGATCCAGTCTAAAGTTAAACTCATTATCGACACCAGCATTGGGACATGGCCTGAGATGCAGGCCTTAGTGAAAATGATGTACATCCAGTGACAGGCTGGAGATCAGCTAGCCATCAATGTTGGGGACTCTGGAATCCTTAAGGTGGCTTTTTTCCCATGCTCTGTACAATCTCCAGAGCTTATTCTGATGATGGCCACTAATTACAACTCTTCTGTCTAAGCTATTATGCTCGCAGCCACAGGACCCACCTAGTATCCTACTCCTTGTGTATCCCTAGACCTTGACACATTCCAGGAAGGTCTGGGGATCCCTCAATTTTACAAACCTTCTATGGTTACAAGGTCGAATGCCTTGGCCCAATTCACACAATAGGAGGAGGCCACCTGGATATACATGAACGTTCACTGGCTCAAGGTCCCGAAGAAGGACCCTAAGAGGATGAAGATAGAAATTCCCAGGTCCAAGTTCAAAGAGAGCATCCAGATGGGAATGATAGCATTGTCCTGAGTCTTTGGGAAACCCTCTGCCTGGGAATTCACTTCATGGATGTATTACTTCCTCTTCAACATCTCCACCAAGGGAGGGTACTTTGACTGGGCAGCTATAATTTCAAACCACCTTGACTCCCAGGTCCTCCAACTAGCTAGGAAAAAGAAATTTTACATGACTTCTTATGTTTTCTAGGCCCTGCCAGAGTAGAGGCCGTACGCCCATGGGCTACTTACAGACAGCGTGCTCAGAATTGGCCCAAGACAAAAGGCACCGTGGGACCATTTCCCACAAGTTCAATAGGAGGCTAGCTTCTCAAGTTTATGCCAGGTAAATGATGCCTTTGTTTACTACCACCTGCTAACACCCACCTGAGACATAGGATATAGCCTATCCACAGAGGCGATGAATTTGGTCCAGAGCTATGGACATTATTACATCCAATTCCAATAGCACACTTATATTAGGGTCACTGACTTCTCCAGAAAACCCTACTTGTTGCCCAAACACTGTGGGGACAAGATCATTCTCTTGGAATACTACAGGCAGATGATGGAGTTGCATGCATTCTTTGCCTTAAAGAAGGTAACCAATATTCTATTCCCAATCACTTGTGGAAACTATTCATGCAGTCTGGCCACCGCAAAAGAGGTCGATAACGAGCTTAAATGCTACAACATGGAAGATTTCCACTTGATGTAGAAGAATTTTGATCCGCATGACAAGATTGCAGTGGCACTTCGTTGGGCTTTAGAGCCCCATCACTACCATATGGAGGAATTTTGGAAAGATTTCCATGACGACATGGAGGTGCAGAGCTGGCACTACGTCACGATGATGGCAGACATGATGGAAAGGTTGAAGCTCTGGATATTCCCAGAGAACTTCTCAGACGCCGGCGCCACGATTGATCCCTAGTACAAAGCAAAGGGGATCGATACAATGGCCCTCCCACTGGTAAATTGGGATGCCCAGGAAGGGCCAACAATTGAGGACTTCACCCGAGAGGTGGTTGAGTGAAGCCATACATACTTTAAGAAGGTGTGCCCTAAGAGTGTTCATAGAGCAGCCCAGCCAATACCAAAGTTAACTCTGGGGGCCGAGACTTCTTCACAGGGAGTGGATAAAGTGAAAGGAATAGATACAAATCCTCCTGTGCAAGAAGTCCCCATAAAAGAACAAATAAAGCAGTCAGTGGCAGCCTCCGACCAAATGAGGGAGAAGTTAATCACACGGCTGGGCACTCCAGTACTCATGGCCAGGCCAATTTGTCCCCCTTCCTCCCCATCGTTGGCAGCCTTGATGGTAAAGGAAACGGGGGTAGATCCAATAGAGCAAGTAGCACTAAGGGATGCGGGGCCACCCTTATTTACCCAGAGAAGGAAGAGGCTTAACCAAAATCCTAAGGTAGAGCTAGGGTTGGGTATGCCCCAGACCTTACAAGTAGAGATTCTCTCTTCCAGTTCCCTAGAGCTGGAGAGAGAAACAAAGCCTGCTGAAGTCCTAGCCAGTCCTCCCTCGTAGGATGAAATTGATGATGTCTTTCCAACCAATGAGTTTGGGAACCTGCAGGGGGACACCAAGAAAATAGAGCTTTCTAAAGTCCCAGCCCAAGAGGAAGTTGTGGAACAAGAGCCTACACACGAGCAAGAAGAGCAGATAGAAGAGGAAAAGGATGTAGAGCCAGAGATTGCCTCTGAGGCTCCGAAGATGCAAGATCCGGGGGTGGACCAACAAGGGTAGAATGAACAAGTGACACCTGTTGAGGGGACCGGACCTACGGGAGAAACCGTAACCTCAGTTGCCACATTCCAAATGCCACTCCCCAAAATAACTTTTGGGAAAGTAATAACCGTAGTGCAAACGCTGAATCTCAGCCCAGTACCTCCCCTACTTCCAAAAGATATATCAGAAGAAGAAGAAATCCCAGCAACCGAGCCTAAAGAAATGCAGGAACAAGAGGAAACCCCCAGGACAAATGAAAAAGGTCTAGACAAGGCTGGAGATACAGAGGATAGGGTAGAAAAGATAGACGTCGCCGGGGGAAATGTTCCTGATAAAGCCCAGAACAAAGAAAAAGGGGCAAGTGAGACCCACACCACTAAGGAGGAACAACAGCAAGGCACCACGGAAGAACCAAAAGAACAGACTTTGGCAAATAAGCCACCCCTACCACCTCAGTAGTTAGTGGATAGAAAGAAAATAAAGGCTTTGTCTACTCCTGGAACTCCTCTCTCCCTAGCCGAAATGATGGCCCAAGTCCAGGCCCTACCAAAGACCAAGAAAGCCCAGACGGTTCATACTCTTTGAACCAAGCCGGGCAGAGAAATAGTTGCCATTGTGGAAACACCTCCCCCAGACACTGATGAAGCAACCATAGAGCCAGAAGATTATAACATTGCAAATTTATCATTGGGAAAGAGGGGAAAATAGGGTGAGGTGAACTTGTTCAAGGAGGCAGCTAGGGCAGTGGAGGCCCGTTATGAAAAAGAGGCCCAAAGGCTCAAAATAGAAAAGGAGAAAAATGAAAACCTTATGGGGTTACTTACTAAACTAGCCTAACCTATCAACACCGCCCCTCCAGAGGCTTCCACATCTGAGGCTCCACTACCGTAGAGCGACATAGACTCCCTGCAAACAATGAAGAAGAAAGCTTACGCGGTCGACGAATGGGTCACCCTACAAATAGGAAACACCCAACGTTTCTTAGTATCCACCCTCCCAGAATTATATGTGGCCCAAAATGTTCTGCACCACGCAGAGACCCTCATTGACCTATGGGAGGGTGATATTGAAAATTATCAAGCATGGAAGGTAGAGCTTGAAGAACTCCTCAGCCTAGGAGAGGAAATGGTTTCTGAATCTTGAATTCTGGAGGATGAATCATTTGATTTCGTGAGAACCCAACACTCCATACTTGACCTCACATTGGAGGTAACCAAGCAACTGGTGGGGAATCTATAGGAGAAGGTCAATGTAGTGAAGTATTCTTTCAATTTATACAAGTCTATTGTAACAAAAATTTCCAGGGCTAACCCCCTGAGTACAGATACGTGCATGCCAGAGGATTTAGTTTTAGGGAGTTTTGATGAAATGATAAAGTCCTGATATCAGTCCTCGGAGGGAATAGACGGTACTCAAATGATGAGATTAACTCATATGGTGCTTAGTGGCCATGACGTGGCATAAATGGCCATTGAATTCAAGGAGAATATTCTAGACCTAGGGGAACAAATTGAGGTGGCTAAGTACCGAAGTTCCAGCCTAAAGGATATCGATGAAGATGGCATCTCCCACCTCCTCCAGGTCTTCAATGATAACAAAAAACCATAAGGTTTCTCCAGAGGCTCAAGAAAACCCAAACATTTGGTATTCTTTATTCTTTTAGAACGTAAGTTCCTGGATCCCGGAGTCTCGAATCCCAAGTTTTGTATTCTTTCAAGTGATTCATGTCCCGATCCCCGAGGCTGACCGGTCACTTTCAGAAGTGGTTAATAAAGACTTTCAAAAGGTAGTTGGCTACATCAAGGGGGTGTCAGCTCAGCGGTTGGTTTTCTGATAGATGGTCTTCTTGAGGCACCATTTCAGAGGTACACCTGGCACATTGGAGACAGGGCACCGCATTTCCCATTTATGAGGCATGTAGCCTCGATCCTCGGGGGTCTGATTTCTTCCTTCTCTCTCTCTTGGCTCTCTTCTCAAGGTTGATTCTTTCGCTATATATTCTTGTCTCATTCTTCTGACATATCAGACCTATTCCGTCTCAAGGTCTTTTGTAGGGTGGCACATATAGTACCGGCCCCCAGATATTGTATTTTATTGAAACATGATATAAAATAGGGTTAGGGTTAGGGTTAGAGGAAAATATTTATAAATAATAAGACTGGCCCATTTCCAAGGGTCGGCAAAATTGATGATTTTTCTATCCACAGTAATAGAAAAGCAATTTTTCATTTCAGTTGCAGAACTCAATGCTCCATTATTTCACTTTCAATAGTTAGATGCTCCCCTGGAGCCACCATTATATCATGCACCAGTGCTTGCTGGAAGAAATATTAATGAAGAAGGGAGAATTCTATGCAATGATGTTGTTGGCATTCAAAGTTCTGAGTTAATGGTATTTTATGTTTCATGTTCTTTATGTCTTCTGCTCTGATATGTCAAGTAGATTAACGACCTCTTTTCCTTTGCTACTAATAAAATACTAGATGATGGTTGCATATTTCTTCTATATTTAGTATAGTATATTAGAGCATTATCGATGTCTTGAATGTTTAAGAATAACTATAGTTAGATGAAGTATTTCTAACCCTGCAGGATCTTTTTTTCATTTTATTTGCTAAGTGTAGAATGCTAGGAGAAACCCCACCTTACTGAATCTCCGGAGAGAACGAGTTGAAGAAACTAGCTATCCCCCTCAAAAATAGTCACTTCTCCCAACCAAGCCCCGCACCGTCATGACCTGACACCCAGGTGCTTGGAGGCCTGGGGAATCTAACTTCCCCGGATAACCTTTTGCAGGTGGAGTTGGCCGGTACCTAGTGAAAACTTATGACTATTGGCAGACCTGGTCAGTAAAACCCCATCAATAGAAACTGCGCTAGAAGGAGGGCATGAACTCATCCCCCTCTTGAGATTCTGATTTTACACCTCCCGAGGGTTCTTCAAGTTATAGTTTTAGGAGTCAAACCTTCAGTGGGAGTGGGTCTTTCTCCCTAGTGAAATTTGAAAGAATCCTCAGGTCTGCCCTAAATCCTGGAAGGTTTGTCAAACTCGAGCCTCCTGCTCGAAAGAAATGGACCCTGGAAATCACACCAGCCACTATTGTCTGGGGGTCTAGCATACCTCAGAATATCCAAACTTCTCAGGCAATCCTGGGAACTAGTGCTGAAACTACCCAAAATCCAGTTCCCCCAATGGCTGCATATTTCAGAAACACCGGGTCACCAATGGGAACTTTTTCGGGCGTAATCAATGACTTACCCTCACATCTGGAGAAGATTTTCCTATGATATGAGCACTCAGACTCACGGACCGCAGAAGAGAATTTACAGGCATATAAGGATGCCATGAACTGACACTGGATCTAGCATGAAGATGTTGTGACCTGGATGTTTCCCTTGTCTTTAGGGAAAGGTGAGTTGAATTGGTACCTTAACCTCCTCGCCAACTCCATTAACAGTTAGCAGGACATGGAGGATGCCTTCTTGGCTACCTTTTGCATACATGTGGACCCATCCTGGTCCCATAGCCAGTTCATCTCCATCAAGAAGGAACCTAATGAACCTCTTGCAGCATTCAACCATTGATTCCAGCGTGCCTTGAAGCAGTGCACGGGCCCTTTCATTCCATCCCCAAAAGTAACCATACAGACTTACCTTAACGCGATGGACCCCTTCATTGCCACTCTCCTTTGGAGAATGACCACCGTGGTTGACCTGGACACTTTGGCGAAGGTTTACAACCTAGCTTTGTAATTATCTCTTGGTCTCAACAAATCCCAGGGTGGGATTGGGCAGAACGCGCCCTTCAACATGATCCCTGGCGGAACAACATACGCCAGGGGATATAACCCCAATTTGGCAATGGGTGCTCCCTCGATGGCAATGAATCCCTCACCATAGCTGATAGACCAGCAGGCCTGGTACATTTATCCAATGTAGACTCAGGTGGTACCAGGTCTAGAAGCTTTCCCTTGGAATCAGCCGTAGCATGCACAACAGCCTCTGGCACAACCATCCGGAGTGCCCTTCTTTCACTCATTTGCCACTGGAGGATTGCTGCCCTCGACTTTGACTAATATTGCTGCCTTACCAGGAAACTAACAACAACAGTCATCACATTGTGACACCAATACTTAGTTGACCGCTAAGGTTGAGTCCCTCGAGTGAATTTTTCCTACCTTAACTGTGGACATGGGTCAATTGAAGACGGGGTCCTATGCACCCCAGAATTCCAACTACAAAGAGGGGGAATATCTTCTCTGGCCAACAAAACAACAATGCCGGGGGAAGAAACTTCAACAATGGGCCTAGGCCCAATCAACAACAATGTAATAATAACACGAACACTGGAGGTCCACCTTCGAACCAAAATGCCAACTAAAATGGTGCTGGACCATCACATTTCACACCTGTCGCAGACTTCTATCCCATGACTAATTAGTGTAGATTGGATGACACGGGTTCACAGAATGAGGTAAATTGTGCCACGTTGGAGAAATTAATCATGATCTCCTAGCTACACAGATAGCAGTCGTGTGATGCTACCCCTCTAGAGCCTACTATTCAGGAGTCAACCCACAGTGCCTTCACCTGTGAGACCATCTTCGGAACTTCTGGGGAAGATGAAGAGGAATCTGAATTGCATAGATTCTTTGATGAATCTATCTCGCCCTTCAAGGCCAATTCCTTCACCAACCCATGGAATCCATACCATACTCAAAGTCAGGTTGGTAAAGGACCATCTTACACACCTACACCTCCTATCAAGGACACTCCTCCCCGGGATAACACAACTGACCGACCTGCTCGTCTAAAGGGTTCTAGCTCTAACCAAGTGAAAGACCTAGCCGAGGGAAATCACCAATCCTCGGGAGGAAGATTTGACATTACAAGGGCATTAGAATAGACCACCACCTCCATGACCTTGATGGAGGTCTTGCTAAACTGTCCCGAACAGAAGAAGTCTCTTCTGAAGCTCTTGGGAAACCCGGAAGTCGTCAGCCGCCCGCCCAAGACTATCTCATTCAAAGATGCTAACGTGGCCATCTTCCAGGGGAACAATGAAGATCCTCCCTTCCTACTAGGCTTGAACATCCAAGGTAAAAACATACATAATTTCTTAGTAGACTCCAAAGCTTCGGGTAACATCATGCCCTTATCCATTTGTCAGAAGTTCAAATTCCATTCCACCCCATCTAATGGTGTAGTGATCTAGTTAGATAAGACTACCATAAAAATGGTGGGGGAATTGAAGAACATCCGGATACAGCTTATCCAGGACCCTAGGATAGCCAGCACAATCGATGTCCAAGTGGTGGACATCCCAAAGACTTATGGGATGTTATTAAGTCAAAATTGGTTCAAGTCCTTGAATGGATACTTTTCGATTGACTTCACCCATTTATGGCTCCCCTGGGAAGGAGAATCAAACAAGATCTGGGTTGAAAGTGAACCCCAGATGAAATAGGCCCTTACCAAGGTTGGGAGGGTTAGTGAGGTCTTCTTCTCTAAGACTTCCCCCAGGGTGTACCGACCCTTTGAAATCTGAACATTCAATTTCATCCCCGGAGAGGATCCTATAGTGCTGCAGAGAACCTAGGACCTAGAAGAAAAGCTAAGAGTTGAGGTTGACTCTCAAGGTGCCACAACAACCCTCACTACACTCCTATCTAGAACTTGGTGCCAAGTACACTATCAGAAGCATTCAGAGCTGGAGTGTGGGCCCTACCTTTCAATCGCTACCCAACACATCGATGCCTTCCAGAATAAAGAACATATAGCTGATTCCCTGGAGCCTAGTGTTCCTACAGAATGCACTCCTTTGGTGCCATCTCCCTGGGAATCCCAAATCCAAACTCCTCCGGAGGTAAACCCTACCTTCATGCCAATAGTTCAGGAGGAAGCTCCTCCTAAGTCTCCCAATAGCAATCTAAATGCTACTCTCACTCCCCAGCCCAAGATTACGAACAATGATTTGTGGACCCTCAAGTTTGATGGGTCCCAATCCAAACAAGGCTTTGGGGTCAGAGTACAATTAATCAAACCATGAGGGAAGTCCTTTCTCACATCCTACAGACTGCAGTTCAACTACACAAACAATGTCACAGAGTATGAGGCTTTGGTCCTTGGACTCTTATTCATGTTAAGGAAAGGTGTCACGCGCCTCCAGGCTCTGGGTGATTCAGAGTTGGTTGTCAAACAGGTCCGAAGTCAATGCGCATGCCATGAAAAGAGACTAGCCACATACCACAATTAGGCTTGGAGCCTTATCAAGGATTTTGATGCCTTTGGCATTGACCTCATTCCCCGGTGATGGAACTATGTCCCGGATGCCCTTTCCATTTCTGCCAGTACACTTTTTCCAATGGCCGGCTCATGACTCCAAAGATTTTTAGTTGAGATGGTCCCCACCCTGTCCATTCCAAATAATGTCACCCACTTTCAGGTTTTTGAAGATGGTCAACATATCCTAGCCTTCATGGCCAATGTTGGTGTCTTTAAAGACCGCATAGTGGAAGAATGAGACCATGACGATACCGGGCAAGGTAACGAAGATGATGGGATCATGGACCTACCTACTAACACCATCCTGAAGGGGATGGTTGCACTGGAACAAATCTTTGACTTGGACCCTCGGGCCTTGGAGAAGATGTCATCTTCCTCCGAGGGAGGAAAGTTTGAAAAGGTAAACATCGGCCAGCCTGGTAAAGAAAAAATGATCCACATTGGCACCTCCTGCTCCCCTGAGGAGGAGAATATTCTCACGGTTCTCTGAGAATACATAGATGTAATTACATGGGGTTACGAGGATTTGAAAACATACGACACATCCATTATGAGTCATACTATTCTGCTGAAACCTGATGCTAAGCCCTTTTGGCAAAAGTAATGACCGGTCAACCCACTGATCAAGCCTCTAATTTGTCAAGAGGTAGAAAAATTACTGTCAGCCCGGATAATCTTCCCAATCTGGCACACTACATGGGTTGCCAATCTAGTCCTTGTGAGAAAGAAAAATGGTGAGATCCGCCTTTGCGTGGATTTTCAAAACTTGAATAAGGCCTCCAAGAAAGATAATCACCCTCTCCCTTCATTGGATGAGGTGTTACAAATAGTGAATGGATCCCAGATGATGTCATTCTTGGATGGGTACTCCGAATATAACCAGGTCATGGTTACGTATGAAGACAGAGAGAAAACAATGTTTACCACCAAGTGGGGAATATTTTCATACAGGAGAATGCCCTTTGGTTTGATTAATGTAGGGGCCACATTTAAAAAGGCCGTGGACATTGCGTTTGAGGGCCT
This sequence comes from Thuja plicata, assembly GCA_018584345.1. NCBI lineage: Eukaryota > Viridiplantae > Streptophyta > Pinopsida > Cupressales > Cupressaceae > Thuja > Thuja plicata. The sequence goes on from MU227244.1 coordinate 3,683,564, forward strand.
CGTGAATCGGTGCATAATCATCTACATGGATGATTTAACCATCTTTTCCCGAGACAAGCATGACTATTCTGCCCATCTTGCTTAGATCTGTGAGAGATGTCGCCGGTATAGAATATCCCTCAACCCTAAGAAGTGCATATTTGGGGTCATCAAAGGGAAGTTGCTTGGGCATATCATCTCTGAGAAGGGCATAGCCATCGATCCTGAGAGAGTTGAAGCATTTCTAAACTTACAAATGCCTGGTAGCAAGAAAGAGATGCGATCCTTCTTCGAGAAGATCAACTTTGTCTGGCGGTTCATCACTGGATTCGCCGAAATAGTAAAACCACTCAATGAGATGATGAAAAAGGATACCAAGATTGAGTGGAGTCCTAAAGCAAAGTGAGAATTCACTCAAATCAAATAGACAATAACAAAATCACCCGTCCTGGCTAGTCCAGACTATTCCCTTCCATTTTACATTTACTCTTTTGCATCGCCACATTCTGCCCCGGCAGTGTTGACTCAAAAGGTTGAAGGGGAATAATGACCAATAGCTTTCATGAGCTCCCCCTTCAAGAATGTCAAAGTCTGATATTCATCACTAGAGAAATAGGCCTTCACTCTAGTTCGCGTTGTGAAGAAATTCTGGCATTACACTCTCCGGAGTAAGGTGCATGCTATCATTCTGGACCAGGCCATTAAGTCTCTACTGATGCAGAGTGAGTTGGGTGAAAGATGGGGGAAATGGATGGCCATCCTCTAGGAATATATCTTTGAAATGTAGCCCATGAAGATAGTCTGGGGCCAAGGACTAAGTCAAACGATGGCAGAAGAGACTCCCCACATAGAATGTCAAGCTTACATAGTGGAGTCCATCACCCAAGACCCGTGGTATACCGATTTGGTATATTTGCTACTAAATAACAAATGCCCAGATGGGTTACCTCCCAATAAATGTCATGCCCTACAGATGAAAAGTGCCCACTTCATGATCAAAAATTCTGTGATTTACCATAGGAACTACGAGGGAGTGTACCTCTGGTTCATCGACAGAGACCAAGCTGTAAAGGTGATTGATGAATTTCACAGGAAGTTTAGAACTGGGCATGGCTCAGCCGACGCCACTGCCCATCAGATCCTTCAGGCCAGATACTATTAGCCCTGTATATTCAAAGATGTTTACACTCATGTTAGAAAATGCCACACTTGCCAAACCGCGGTGCATCATGAGCGTAACTCGACTATGCCTTTACAACCAGTCTTCGAGGCTAAGCCCTTTTCCCAATGGGCATTTGACTTCATCAGGGAAATCAAACCCAACTCATCTGCCAACCATCAATACATTCTCACTGCTACCGATTGCTGCACCCGGTGGTCCGAGGCTATACCATGCAAGAATAACACGGCAGATGTAGTTATCAAACTCCTAGAAGAAAACATTGTCACAAGGTTTGGAATGCCTTTTACTTTGGTATGTGACAATGGTCTGGCATTTTCTTCTGCATAATTACTCGAGTGGACCTATAACCAAAAGATCACTCTAAAGTTTTTCAGCAACTATTACCCCCAGGGGAATGGCGTTGCTGAATCTACAAATAAAAATCTACTTGAAGTGATCAAACACCTGCTAGAACAGAATCCTTGAGATTGGCATCAAAAGTTGAAGTTTGCCCTCTAGGCAGATCAAATTTAGATCAAGGCCACCCTGGGAACATCCTCGTTTCATCTAGTTTATGGCCAGAACCCTATATTCCTGGTCAACTTACAGATCCTAGTTTTACAGTTTATGCAGGAATTCAGCAAAAGGGACAAAATCGTGGAGGTTCAGCTCCTAAATCTGGTGCGAATGGAAGAACATCAAGATGCAGCCTTTGAACATTTTGCGCGTCATCAAGCAGTGGTAAAATAATGGTTTGATCGCAGAGCCCAATACAAGGCTTTTCAGATTTTGGACTTGGTCCTATTGTGGGACAAGGCCTGGGAAAAGAAAGAAAAGCATACCAAGTTCCAATGGCTCTGACTTGGACCATATCTAATCTCAAAAATCTATGGGAAAAATACTTACCACCTTAACACCATGACTAGGGAACCTGTCCCATCGCCTGTCAATGGATAGTTTCTCAAACACTACTTTGAATAGGGTAAGTTTGTCCAAAATTATACTTTATGTAAAGCCTTCCGCTTGTAAATATTTCTTTCTTAGTGCCTTTTTGGGAGGTACCATGTCTTGTAAATAGCCTTGTCGGCTGCCCTCCGGTGCAGTCCTCTTTGGTGGTTTTTTTTTTCATTTCTGGGTTTTCTTTTCGGGTCCCGACATTTTGTTCTATCTTGTAAGGATTGGAATGCTTTGCATAAACTCTGGTCTACGGTACAATGTCTGTAGCATGGTGAACTTAAGAATCTATCTTTAGCATAGTGGAACTAGCCCAGTCTTCAAAGCTGTTTTATAGGTTTAGTGGCACATTTTGAGCAATCTCCATCGGGTTTTATCTCCGGAGGTCTGACAATCAGTGAACAAAAAAAAAATATAAGGAACAAGTAATCGGACACACCGAGGGTAGATCAGTTGTACTGGTTGGTTGACCCAGGTCTGAAAATTTAAGGAATTCTTTTTGGGTCTGGAGTTTTATCCCCTCTTCAACATATAAATATAGGTGGAAAGGTGAAAGAAGTACTGCCATTACAATTAGCTAAGCTTAAGCTTAATGGTGAAAGAAGTACCGCCTTCCCACCTAGAAATGAGAAAAATAAGAAGGAAAGCAGGATGAAGCTCCGGTCCCCAGGAGAAATGAACAAATCGAATGACTGATTCAATGTAATTAGTGCCTCTTCTCTACTCCTCCCAGAGGTCATTGGCTTGATCTCCTTCCAAAGCACACACGCCACCATTGATGGAGGACTATGAAATGGATCTTGTGTGGTCAGATTCTCTCAGATATGTTGCTCTTTACCTATCAGATATTTTGAATAGTGACTTGTTCTAGTGTTGCTAACCAGAGATTCTGTAGCTCTCAAATGCGCTAAGGCATTTATCCCAGATAGTCACCATTTGTTATGCCCTGCATCCCCGTCCCTACATTTTGTGTGCAAAATGTCGGGTCCCCCTTTTTTAATTTTTTCTTGTGGTTCTTGTCTTGTCTTTCTCCTTTTGTTTTCTTTCTCTGGGGTTTTCTTCCCCATTGTCATGTTTTGTTTTGTTAGTTTCTTGTGCCTCTGGGACCCCAGTCCCAGAGTTTGTCATCCTTTGTCGGGAGCCAGATTCTGGACTCCAGGATTCTTTTCCACGATGTTCTCTTTCCTTAAGGTGGTATCGTCGCGGGGAATCCACGGGCCCAGAGTCTGGAGGTCTGTCTATTTAGAGTTTGCTGATGGAGAGGTGGATTGATTTTTACCACGGGTATAAATAGAAGTTACCTGTCATTTTCATATTTACCATGATTAAACACTCAAGCAATCAGAGCAATTTCAGAGGAATTTATAGAGATTTAACGATAATCAGTGCTAAATACTTCCATCATTTCCAAGCGATTGTGAATGGTTTATGGTGGCTGATTATGATCGTTTGAAGGTTGCTACTGTTACAGAGCTCTTGTGGAGGCTTCTTCACTTCTCCTTTCAGCGTTCTCAGGTTGGTGCCTCTTTTCCCTTCATTTTTCCTTCCATCTGGTGTTGTTTCCTTTCTATTTTTGGTTGTCTTTGCCTCTTTTTGGTGGTTCTTTTCTTTCTAGTTTTTCTACCCGTTGGTGGGTCGGCTCTGCCAGAGGGTTGTTCACCCTCTGTGCAGGTGTAGTTAGCTTGTAAATAGTGTAGAAAGCTATATATATTTCATGCTTTGCCTAGTTTTCCACAAACGTCATTCTACGGTGTATATATGTAAAATTTAGTGTATATTTGTTGTATATCCCTCTGTTCCCTGTGTATATATCCCTCAGCTCTGATGTATATCCTTCTGGATAGTTTAGAAAGCTAGCCGAGTTGCCTATGTCACTGGTTTTCTGCCTGTAAGCTTGTTTCAAGAAGAATACCACCTGTTTGAAACTCGGCTCTCGGCCGGTTTCAAATAGGCAATTTTCTCTCTCCTCTGTAAAACCAGCCTGGCCCTCATTTATGTCCCATACATGCATTTAAATCTGTCTAAGTGGCCTTCACTTTTCACACATTTGGATAGTTGGCTCTGCCGTCATTGCCATAACTCCTATTTATTACCTACCCACATGGCGGTTTGCCTCTTTGCACATCTTCACCAATGGTTACTTCTCCAGGCTCTGGGTCTCCTGCCATCATCCATCCCATGTCCTCACCAAATGGGATAAAATTCCCAGACCTGGATGAGCAATCAAATCCCTAAGTTCATAGTATGTATGTGCTTTTTAGAGTTTTTGAATGAAACTAACTTTTCAGGGAAAGCAGACATCACGCTGGTAAGATCTCCAAACCCCAGAGTATTTATTTATTAATGCATTCTGATGGTCGCTTTTCCTTGTAGGTTTTTGAAGTGCACTTCCAAACATGTCTGAAGCATCTGCATCCTCACCACCTAGAAGTCTGGAACTACCTTTCACGGCGGCTACCAGAGCGGCTGTTAAATCCAAAATAGAGAGGGCTTTGGAGAAGTTTCCCCTAAGCATGAAGTTTTTGAAGGACAGTGTTATCATGGGCTCAAAGATTGAGTCTAAAGTTAAACTCATTACCGACACCAGCGTCGGGACATGGCCCAAGATGCAGGCCTTAGTGAAAATGATGTACATCTAGCAATAGGCTGGAGATCAGCTAGCCATCAATGTCAGGGACTCCAAAATCCTTAAGGCGGCTTGTTTCCCATGCTCTGTACAATCTCCAGAGCTTATTTTGATGATGGCCGATAATTACAACTCTTCTGTCTGGGTTGTTATGCTCGCAGCCGCAGAACCCACTGGGTACCCTACTCCTCTAGTATCCCTCAACCCTGACACATTCTAGGCGGGTCTGGGGATCCGTAAATTTGACAAACCTTCTATGGTTACAAGGTCGGATTCCTTGGCCCAATTCACATAATTGGAGGAGGCCGCCCGGATATACATGAATGTTCACTGGCTCAAGGTCCCGAAGAGGGACCCTAAGAGAATGAAGATAGAAATTCCCAGGTCCAAGTTCAAAGAGAGCATCTAGATGGGAATGATAGCATTGTCCCGAGTCTTTGGGAAACCCTCTACCTGAGATTTCACTGCATGGATGTATTACTTCCTCCTTGACATCTTCACCAAGGGAGGGTACTTCGACTGGGTAGCTATAATTTCAAACCATGTTGACTCCTAGTTCCTCCAACTAGCTAGGAAATATAAATTTTACATGGCTTCTTATGTTTTCTGGGCCCTAGCAAAGCAGAGGCCCCACGCCCATGGGCTACTTACATACGCCATGCTTAGAATTGGCCCAGGACAAAAGGCACCATGGGACCATTTCCCACAGGTTTAATGGGAGGCCAGCTTCCCAAGTTTTTGCCGGGTAAACGATGCCTTCGTTTACTACCACCTGCTAACACCCACCCGAGATGCAGGATATTTCCTATCCATAGAGGCAATGAATTTGGTCCAGAGCTACAGACATTATTACATCCAATTCTAATAACACACTTATATTAGGGTCATCGGCTTCTCTAGGAAACCCTACTTGTTGCCCAAACACTGTGGAGACAAGATTGTTCTCTTGGGATACTGCAGGTAGATGATGGAGTTGCATGAATTCTTTTCCTTAAAGAAGGTAACCAATATTCCATTCCCAATGACTTGTGGGAACTATTCATGCAGTCTTGCCACCACAAAAGAGGCAGATAACGAGCTTAAAAGCTACAACCTGGAAGAGTTCTACTTGACGTGGAATAATTTTGATCTGCATGAGAAGATTGCAGCGGCACTTCCCCGGGCTTCAGATCCCCATCACTACCATATGGAGGACTTTTGGGAAGATTGCTAGGATGTGGTGGAGGTGCAGAGTCGGTAGTACATCAGGATCATGGCAGGCATGATGGAAAGGTTGAAGCACCAGAGATTCTGAGAGACCTTCTTAGATGCCAGCCCCATGATCGATCCCCAATACAAAGCAAAGGGGATCGATATAATGGCCCTCCTATCGGTAAATTGGGATGCCTAGGAAGGGCTAATAATTGAGGAATTCACCCGAGAGGTGGTTTAGCGAAGCCATACATACTTCAAGATGGTGTGCCTCGAGAGTTCCCGCAGAGAAACCTAGCCAGTACCAAAGTTAACTATGGGGGCCGTGACTTCTTCACAAGGACTGGATAAAGGGAAAGGAATAGATACAACTCCTCCTGTGCTAGAATTCCCCATAAAAGAATAAATAAAGCAGTCAGTGGGAGCCTCCCAACAAATGAGGGAGAAGTTAAACACACGGTTGGGCACTCCAGTACTCATGGCCGGGCCAATTCGTCCCCCTTCCTCCCCATCATTGGCAGCCTTGATGGTAAAGGAAACGGGGGTAGATCAAATGGAGCAAGTAGCACTAAGGGATGCGGGGCCACCCTTAGTTACTCGAAAAAGAAAGAGGTTGAACCAAAAGCCTAAGGTAGAGCCAGGGATGGGTATGCCCCAGAACCCACAAGTAGAGATCCTCTCTTCTAGTTCCCTAGAGCCGGAGAGAGAAACAGAGCCTGTTGAAGTCCCAGCCAGTCCTCCCTCGTAGGATGAATTTGATAATGTCTTTGCGATTGACAAGTTCGGGAACCTGCAGGGGGACACCAAACAAATAGATCCTGCTGAAGTCCCAGCCCAAGAGGAAGCTGTGGAACAAGAGCCTGCATAGGAGAAAGAATAGAAAATAGAAGAGGAAAAGGAAGTAGAGCCGAAGATAGCCTCTGAGGCTTCGGAGATGCAAGATCCGGGGGTGGACCAACAATGGCAAAATGAACAAGCGGCACTTGCTGAGGGAACCAGACCTACGGGAGCAACTGTAACCTCAGTTGCCACATTCCAAATGCCACTCCTTGGAGTAACTTTTGGGTAGGTAATAACCGCAGTGCAAACGCTGAATCTTGGCCCGGTACCTCCCCTACTTCCAAAAGATATATCAGAAGAAGAAGAAATCCTGGCAACCAAGGCTAAAGAAATGCAGGAAAAAGAGGAAACCCCTGGGACAACTAACGAAGGTCTAGACAAGGCTGGAGATATAGAGGATAGGGAAGAAAAGATAGACGTCAGTGGGGGAAATGTTCCTAATGAAGCCCAAAACAAAGAAAAAGGGGCAGGTGAGACCCATACCACTGAGGAGGAATAGCAGCAAGGCACCGGTGAAGAACCAAAAGAATAGACTTTGGTGAATAAGCCACCCCTACCACCTTAGTGGTTAGTGGATAGCAAGAAAAAAAAGGCTCAGTCTACTCCTGGAACTCCTCTCTCCTTGGCTAAAATGATAGCCCAAGTCTAGGCCCTACCAATGACAAAGAAAGTCCTGATGGTTCATACTCTTCGAACTGGGCCGGGCGGAGAAACAATTATCGTTGTGGCAAAACCTCCCCTAAATGCTGATGAAGAAACCACACAGCCTAGAGATTATAACATTGCAGAGGTATCACTAGGAAAGAGGGGAAAACAGGGTGAGGTGGACCTGTTGAAGGAGACAGCTAGGGCAGTGGAGGCCCGTTATGAAAAAGAGGCCCAAAGGCTCAAAATAGAAAAGGAGAAAAATGCAAACCTTATGGGGTTTCTTACTAAATTGGCTCGACCTATCAACACTACCCCTTTGGAGGCTTCCACATCTGAGGCTCCACTACCGTAGAGCGACATAGACTCCCTGCGAACAATGAAGAAGAAATCTCAGGCGGTCGACGAATGGGTCGCCTTGAAAATAGGAAACACCCAGCGTTTCTTGGTATCCACCCTCCCAAACTTATATGTGGCCCGACATGTTCTGCACTAGGAAGAGACCCTCATTGACCTATGGGAGGGTGATATTGAAAATTATCAAGCATGGAAGGTAGAGCTTGAAGAACTCCTCAACCTAGGAGAGGAAATGGTTTATGAATCCAGAATTTTGGAGGATGAATCATTTAATTTTGTGAGAACCCAACACTCCAAACTTGACCTCACATTGGAGGTAACCAAGCAACTGGTGGGGAATCTACAGGAGAAGGTCAATGCAGTGAAGTATTCTTTCAATTTATACAAGTCTTTTGTAATAAATATTTCCAGGGCTGACCCCCTAAGTACAAATATGTGCATGCCAGAGGATTTAGTTTTGGGGAGTTTTGATGAAATGAAGTCCCGATATCAGTCCTTAGAGGGAATAGATGGTGCTCAAATGATGAGATTAACTTTTATGGTGCTTAGTGGCCACAACGCGGCAAAAATGGCCGATGAATTTAAGGAGAATGTTCTGGACCTGAGGGAACAAATTAAGGTGGCTAAGTACCAAAGGGCTAGCCTGAAGGATATCGACGAAGATGGCATCTCCCACCTCCTATAGGCCTTCAATGATAACAAACAACCATAAGGTTTCTCTGGAGGCCAGAGAAAACCCAAACATTTGGTATTCTTTATTCTTTTAGAACGTAAGTTACCAGATCCCAGAGTCTCGGATCCCAAGTTTTGTATTCTTTCAAGTGATCCATGTCCTGGTCCCCGAGGCTGACCGATCACTTTCAGAAGTGGTTAATAAAGACTGGTAGAAGGTAGTTGGCTACATCATGGGGGTGTCCACTCAACGGTTGGTTTTCTGACAAATTGTCTTCTCAAGGTGCCATTTTAGAGGTACACCTGGCACATTGGAGATAGGGCGCCGCATTTCCCATTTATGGGGCATGTAACCTCAATCCCTGGGGGTCTGATTTCTTCCTTCTCTCTCCTGGCTCTCTTGTCAAGGCTAATTCTTCCACTGTATATTCTTGTCTCATTCTTCTAACATATCAGACGTATTCCATCTCAAGGTCTTTTGTAGGGTGGCACAGGTAGTACCGGCCCCTAGATATTGTATTTTATTGAAACATGATGTAAAATAGGGTTAGGGTTAGGGTTAGAGGAAAATGTGTATAAATAATTAGACCGGCCCATTTCCAAGTGTCGGAAAAATTGATGATTTTTCTATCCAAAGTAATAGAAAAGTGATTTTTCATTTCAGTTGCAGAGCTCAATGCTCCATTATTTCACTTTCAATAGTTAGATGCTCCCCTAGAGCCACCATTATATCATGCACTAGTGCTTGCTGGAAGAAATATTAATGAAGAAGGGAGAATTCTTTGCAATGATGTTGGTGGCATTCAAACTTCTGAGTTAATGGTATTTTATGTTTCATGTTCTTTATGTCTTCTGCTCTGATATGTCAAGTAGATTAATGACCTCTTTTCCCTTGCTACTGATAAAATACTAGCTAATGGTTGCATATTTCTTTGGTATTTAGTATAGTATATCAGAGCATTATCGATGTCTTGAATGTTTAAGCATAACTATAGTTAGATGAAGTATTTCTAACCCTGCAGGATCTTTTTTTCATTTTATTTGCTAAGTGTAGAATGCTAGGAGAAACCCCACCTTACTGAATCTCTAGAGAGAACGAGTTGAAGAAACCAGTTATCCCCCTTGAAAATAGTCACTTCTCCCAACTGAGCCCCGCACCATTGTGACCTAACACCCAGGTTCTTGGAGGCCTAGGGAATCTAACTTCCTCAGATAACCTTTTGCAGGCTGAGTTGGTCGGTACCCCTGGTACCCGGTGACAACTTATGACTGTTGGCAGACCCGGTCAGTAAAATGCCATCAACAAATCCCTTATTGTATTCCTCCAATCAAAAGTAAAGACAACATTGTCATAGGAAGGTCACCTAATTGGATCTAAAACTATTAAGAAATAGCAATAAATATACAAGAAAACATTATAAATGCCATGAGATGGTCGAATCTAAGAGTGAAGGAAGGTTGGGGGTGGGTTCATGATGTTAAACCTTATACACCTTTGACTATCATGAGGTTACTGCAATAAGGTGACAAATATAAAATTTTAGAGATATTGTTTTGCCTCTACTGATTTGTTTCTATGATGAATGGCTGGATGGATCAGTTGGATCGTATGAGTGTATTGGTTTTTTAGGTTTCTCTATAGTAGCAACAACAACTAGGATAATAGGCATAATAAACCCTAGGGACACTTTGGTATGGGGTAGTTTCTGACATTCTTTGCATCTTTGTGGGTGGAATGGGTTTATAATTTGGGTTCACCTGGCCAAATAGAGCTAATAGAATAGATGGTTTAGTCATAGGAGGAACAATATGAAAGATCCATCATTGAGAAACTTTTAATTAAGCAACAATGCAAATTTTTACACCAACCAAGATCGGCTTTCCAAATGGAATCCAAGTGGAATATCCTAGAACTAAGTTCTGTGCTTGTAGGCCTTCCCAAGATGGTCCTTGTACACTTCACAAATCTCAGATATCTCTCACGAGGTTTGAGATATCGCTCTCCAAAAATTTCTGCCTAATTTTTCTTAGTGCACCTTGGGAATACTTTGGTCCGACAGGTGTTGGAACGTTCTTGATGCTAAATGAGTGAAAAAAAAGTCTCCCCTATCATTAACTTGGTCAATCAGAGCTGATGGAGATGATAGTTTTGTCCCACGGTGAACAGTTTGAAAGTTGCACCATTGAGAAACTTTCAACTGAGAAAGAATGTAACTTTTTTCACCAACTAAAATCGGGTCACCAAATAGAATCTAAGTGGAATATCCCATAACTGATCTACATTCTTGTAGTCCTTCCCAAAATGATCCTTTTCCATTTTAGGGATCTCTAATATCTCTCACAAGGCTCAAGATATCGCTCTCCAAAAAATGCTTCCCAATTTTGCTTAGTGCACCTTGGGAACACTTCGGTGCGACATGTGCTAAAACGTTCTTGATGATATGCGGGAAAAAAAAGTCTCCTCTAATGTTTAGCCAAACAACCAGATCTGATGGAGCTGACTGTTTGGTCCCAAGATGAACAGTTTGAAAGTTTCACCATTGAGAAACTTTCAACTAAGCAATAAAGAAACTTTTTTTAACAACCAAGATCAGCTTGCCAAATATAATCCAAGATGAATATCCTAGAGTTGGTCTACATGGTTGTAGGCCTTCCCAAGATGGTCCTTGTGCACTTCACAAATCTCTGATTTCTATCTCAAGGTTTGAGATATCACTCTCCAAAAGTTGCCGCCTAATTTCACTTAGTGCACCTTGGGAACACTTCGGTCTGACATGTGCTGAAATGTTTTTGATGCTACGTGAGAAAAAAAAGGTCTCCCCTATAATTTACCTAGCCAACCGATGCTAATGGAGCTGATGGTTTTGTTCTATTATGAGCCACAAATATTTTATCTAAAAAAATTAAAAGGTCTAAACTCGCCTTCAATAATTTGAATCTTCACATATGAATTTTTATATCTCATACCATAATTTTTTTAAACCAAGTCAAATTTTGCATTCGTGCATGTGTTTCATCATTATAGGAGGATTGACTATACACACCACCTTTCATAAAAAATACTTTGTATATCATTGATGCAACCATATTATGAAAAAATATATCAATGTTATCAAAAGTTTGAGATACAAAATTACTCAAAATCTTAGATACACAACTATATATCAAAAATAAGTGTGTCATTTCCGCTCCTAAAGTATATAAGTTAAACAAATGGTACTCAATGACATCTACATTCTATTCCCTAAATTTGGAAGGCACAAATAATTTTAATAGAGAAAACAAGAAGTCTATTTGTTGACAAAAATATTATGAATATATAAGTAACTAAACAAACCAAAGAACATGAGTAGCCAATGCATAGAGAAGTTTATCATCATATTTTATGGGATAATCAAATGCATGCCTCAATATTCTATAGCTATCATATAAGTATCCAACTATACTTACCATCCACATACAAAACCATGTTTATTGGCTCAAACAAATGAATAAGAAAACTCCAATTAATGTATAGAATGTAAGCGTAATGAACACGAAAAATCTTGCAATGAGTTGCACTTACCTACTGAAGTGTGCCTGAAGGGTCATCTCTCTTCTTGAGAGTATTCAATATTTCTTCATGATGAGTAGTACTCATTGTCCAAATTTATTTTGTCTTTGGTTTTCCTTTATGTTTCAACAACTAAACATTGGCTGCTATAACAAGGTGTGAATACATGAGAATGGTTTTGTGCTTCTCGTAGTCTTCAAACACATGAATGTCATTGTTTCTAATCATGTATGTGTGCAACCATGTTCCCACAACAACATGTGAACCTATTGGATATGTGGACATATCATCTTTCATCTATTGTGCATGTTTCTTCTTTCCTCGAATGCAATGTGGTAACCAGTAGTAAGATCTCTCATCATTCCCATGTGGTGTAGCCAATGCCAAAACATGTCCTAGTTGTAGAAGATCTGAAAGATGGTCATAGTCAAGTGAAAAATCCATGTCAACATTTATTATAGAGAATGAAATAGATAAAGGAGTTAGATAATGTGGAACCCACGTATTAACCCACTCACTTGACTCACATTGATCCCAACCACACTGAAGACACCTTAGACAAAAACAAGCCAACTGTCATATCCAAATGGTCCATGTACTGGCATCTAAGCTTCAAAATGAATGAATTTTTTAATAATATTTCACTATTTGACAATCCAACCTATCTCCTATTGTTCCCAACTCAACCAACCAAAATAATATGCGCACAACTGAATCAAGAGTCCCATTGTGTCAATGTTGAAGTACACCAATCAAAAATTAAATGAGCATCAAGGAGTTCTGAACCTGAAATCCTTAATTGATCCTTAACTAGAGCTCTCTTTACACATGCACCTGCTCCATCATGGTCCCATTTTCCATGTCTAGCCTAAAAAAAACTCCAAATATGAGGTACACCTCTCTACATGCATTCTACACAACCAATAAAACATATGAGCATTTTATAATTGACGTGTGCAGTTATTTGACCAAATAAGATGTCTAGCCATAACAATATCATTTTCCCACACCCACTCAAAATAATTCTCAAAGCAATTTTGGATGTATACTCATGAGAGTGAGATCTATCATTTCTCATTTAAAAATGGTATTCTATGATTATCTTCCGATCATCTTCTGTACTATCAAGAGAATGTCTATATGTTATGTGCACAAAAATAGTAACCTAAATAAAATTTTAATATTGAGCTTGCAACTCATTTTGGAGCTATAATATATAGTTCTCTACAAAGTCAACAACCGATATAATAGTGCCAATCAGGAAAGTATCCTTACACATCGTGAATAGTTAATCCAAGCATTGAGACATGTGACTATGCATTGCATACTTGTAAAAAATACTCTTTTTGAAATCCGAAATAAAATCAGATACATTGCATTCTTTTGTAACCAAATCACATTTAGATCCTTCACCTCCACTTTTGAATGTATATTTAACTATTTGATATACCTTTTTTGGACAATTATCTTTCCAAAATCATGTCCGGAGCCCTCATGAAAACATGAAACAAACTTCACTAACCCACCACACTCTGAGTACTTGTAATTTAAGAAATCTTGTCTATTAAATAAACATCCATCATCTCTATGACAAAAAATGATCTATCAAGTCTTTTTATGATTTTGGTAGAGCACTTTCACCACACTCCTCCAACATTTCACTAGTATGCAAAGTAGAATGAAGGGATCGTAATACTTCATGGTGCATTGAAAAATCCACATGATATTTTCAAAAACAAGTATTTTGAATCTTAAGAGGTGCACAAAAAAGGCTTGAAGGATTTTAAAGCTCTTTGTGATATTTACAATGTTGGATGTGTCTCAGAATAAATTTTGAACAACATTATTTGACTCACCTCCAAATTTTTTATGACAATTATTCAATTGTGTATTGTAATTGATGTTTACACAAATGTCTAATCCTATTCGAGCACAGTTAGTGTATGCGAAGCTCTCTCAAGCATTGAAGAAGACAAAAGTAATTTTTAGTTCTAACTGAGTTCACTTGGGCATTACAGTGTTGTTCGGGCATTGAAGAATTTCAGTATTAACCGAGTTATGCTTTTAGTGACAACCAACTAAAAATAGTTTATATTTTATGGTTAATTGGTTATATGCAGCTGAAAACCTTAAGTTTTATTGATTATTTAAAAGGTTATTCAGGCCGACTTGACAAGGGTTATCATATATATATATATATA
>MU227244.1:3697838-3726886 GCA_018584345.1 Thuja plicata
TATATATATATATAAGGTCAAGTTTGGATTGAATGAGTGTGAGATGTGTGTATTTATGACATGAAGTGTGGAGGCAAAATTAGATGGGATTCTGATTGAGGACAAAACATACAGAGCTGTAACAGAATATTCGATCAGTGAGGATCAAGTTTTATAAGCCAGAGCAGACATCTAAATCAGCAAAGACAGTTGCTTTGACAAACAGGTCAATCCATTGTTACTCTCTAATAATTGTAGAAATGATCCAAAATCTCTTTTACAGAGTAGACTTAACAATCTTTTGTAAATCCTCTCGCAAGGTGACATTTCTACATTGAAGTGTTTGAAGACCTCTAACAAGGCCACTCCTTACAGGGTGATTAAACCCTCTAACAGGGTCACACCTAACAGTGTGTTATTGTAACCTTTGATAGAGTTGGCTCCTAACAGGGCTCACTTGAGAAGAGTGAAAAATAGTGACTAGTTGCAATTGGTGTTTTTTTACATATTGGGTTTCCACATTAAATCTTGGTGTTATCTATGCACATTTTATTTGATTTATGGTTTATATTTCTACAATTAATCACTAAAGGATAATCACAGTTAATATCTTAATATTTTCTATGTTAACCGAGTGACATTAGAATATCTATGTCAACCAAGTAACAGTGATAAGTTTATTTTAGACGTCTAAGGGAATTGGATTTGTTTTTGTGGTAACTGAGTCACCCCTCCCCTCTCAGTTACTCAACTCATTTCCAACAGTTGGTTTCAGATAATTTGGTGCTTACAGGGAGAGCTGTTGGTGCTTTCAGGAAAGGTTTAAAGGCCTAATCTAAAGATCAGAGATTTCTTATAGAAGGGAGATCCCCAAGCTTAACAAAGACAACTTCGCTGCATGGAAAGATTTGATGAGGCTACATCTATCTACTATTGGAGACATTGGTTTGCAATTCCAAGATCACAAGTATGTGGAACCACCGAGACCTAGGTCTATGGAACAGATGATGGACATGAAGAATCATAACATAATGCTGATTGATATAGCTTCTTCACTCAGCTATTCCGAATTTGATAAAGTCAAGGACTGCCCTACTTCCTATGATATGTGTAAGAAACTACATGATATACATGGAGGAGATGACAATGTAAAGAGATAAAAAGCAAAAAGTATCAGAGGTCACTTTGATTAGACGAAAATGAAAGGAGAAAAAATTACAAAATATAGTGAAAGAATCAATAAAAGTGTCAGTGTCATCAGAGATTCCAGTGGAATAATTGAAGAAAAAATAGTGGTTAGTAAGGTATTGATAAATTTTCTTCCTATCTATGCTATTAGATTTTTAGAGATTCAAGAGATGAGCAGTAATGATATAACTCTAGATGCATTGGTTGGAAGTCTAATAGATTTTGAGTTGGATAACTTTGACAATTACTCTCCTAATCCTAGAAATTTTGAGTCTGCATTCAAAGCTAAATTAAACCTTGGTAAGATGAAAGGAAAATAGATTGACAGTGATAGTGATGATGATTCTGATTATGAATATCTAGAAATCATTGAAGCATTAATTGCAAAGAGAGATGCCAAAGGAAAGTACAAAGGAAGAGTACCATTGATTTTATTTTCATGTAATGAGGTTGGTCACATTGCTGCTAAGTGTCCAAAAAAAGAAGACAAAGATGATAAAAAGTTTAACAAGTACAAAGGCAAGAAAAACTTCAAGAGTTACAAAAGCTACATTGACAAAGGTAAGAAATCTTGTTATATTGCTAAATATTTTGATAGTGATGAAGATGAAGATGAAATGGTCTACATTTCTATTAAGGATGAGTCAGACAATGAAGATAATGAAAAGACTTCACTTTACTCTCATATTAGCAAAAATGACACTTGTATAATTGGTAGTGGTTGTTCTCATCACATGACTGGTGATAAACCCAAATTTGAACATCTTGAGCTCTATGATGGTGGGAGTGTTAGTTTTGGGATTGATGAACCTTCCTATGTGAAAGGTAAAGGTTATATTTCTCTAATTGAAGGAATCAAATGTGATAATGCTTATTGGGTTGAAGGACTAAGGCGTAATCTACTAAGTGTGTCACAACTTAATAAAATTGGTTTCATGGTATAATTCATGAATGGTAAGGCCAAGATCTTGGATGGTAAAGGAGACCTAGTTTGAACTAGCAAACAAACAAAAGGTAATCTATTTTATTTTGATCTCAATGAAAGTTCATGTTTTATTGCACAAGTAGAAGAAAGATGGTTATGGCATAAAAGGTTGTGTCATGTGAACTTTGATGACCTAGTCAACATCAAAAAGAAAAAAAGAGTAAGAGGTATTCCTATTCTGAAGAAACCTGAATTAGCAATATGCAAACAATGTCAAATTGGGAAGATGGGCAATACTAGTTTCAAAAGAAAGAATTACCATACAAAAGAAGTCTTGGATTTAGTGCATACTAATTTGTGTGGACCAATCAGAAAAAAAAGTTACACGGGTGAGAATTATTTAATTCTATTTGTTGATAACCATTCCAGGATGATGTATGCTATGTTTCTCAAAGAAAAAATAGAAGCTTTTCAGAAGCTTAAGTGGTACCTTGCCAGAGTTGAAAAGGAAACATGAAAGAAACTTAAATTCTTAAGATTTGATAGAGGAGGTGAATTCATTTGTAATGATTTCAATGAATTTTGCAACGAAAGAGGAATCAAAAGACAAGTATCTTATCTAGGTACACCACAATAGAATGGTATAGCAGAAAGAAGAAATAAATTTATTATGGATTGTGCTAGAACCTTGATGATTGAAAAGAATGTTGCTACCAAATACTGGAAGGAAGCCATTAGCACTACAATTCACACCTTGAATAGAGTTCAACTGAAGAAAGGTACTAAGAAGACACCTTTTGAATTATGGTATGGCTATAAACCTAATGTTCATTATTTCAAAGTATTTGGTAGTAATGTTACATCTTGAAGGAAGAAAGAAATGAAGAATTTGGTGTAAAAGGTGATGAAGGTATATTCCTAGGTTACTCCTACAAAAGCAAAGCATATAAATGTTTGAACCTTGCTACTCATAAAGTCATAGAAAGTGTACATGTAAAGATTGATGAGTTTGGATAGTGAAGTGTAGAACACAACAGTAAAGAGCCTGAGGACTACATAAATTTTGTGTATTATGAACCTGATACTATACCTAAGACACAGGAAATGGTGATTGGACATCAATCTTGTCAACCATTGAATTCATCAGAACAAATCTTATTTCAACCTATGCAACTCAGGCTACTAACTAAAGAAACCAAGTCTCAGACTAAAGAAACATAGTCACAGACAGAGGGAATTGAGTCACAAACAGAGGCACCTGAGTCTCAGACAGTGGAACCCGAGTATCAAATAGAAGAATGGAACAAAAATTTTGAACATGGTGAACCAAGTGGATCAAGCACAAAATCAAAGAGGAAGAAACCTACAGTTGCAAAATATGTCAGGAGGCATCATGCACCTGAGAAAATAATTGGAGATCAAACAAAAGGTGTAATAAAAAGGAACAAAATTAAAGGTACATGTTTTCTTAGTGAAATTGAACCTAGATCTATTAAAGATGCATTAAATGATGAAATATGGATAGAATAAATGAATGAAGAGATTGAGTAGATAGGAAATAACAAGACCTAAAATCTTGTACCTAGATCAAAATATAAGAATGTGATTGGTACTAAGTGGGTTTTCAGAAACAAGATGAATGAAAAAGGTGAAGTTTCCAGAAACAAAGCAATATTAGTATGTAAAGGATATGCTCAAGAAGAGGGTATTGATTATGGATTAACTTTTGATCCTATTGCAAGACTTGAAGAATTTAGAACTCTTCTGGCATATGCTGCACATAAAGGATTCAAGGTATATCAAATGGATGTAAAATGTGCATTCTTGAATGGAATTCTTGAAGAAGTCTATATTGATCAACCTAAAGGTTTTGTTGATCCTGAAAAGAAGAATATGGTTTTCAAATCACACAAAGCCTTGTATGAACTGAAATAAGATCCTAGAGCCTGGGATGAAAGATTGCATGCTTACTTGATAAGTATTGGATTTCAGAGAACTAATGACAATAGTATCTTGTACATCAAAGGACCTCAGAACAAAATACTATTAGCAGAGATATTTGTTGATGATATATTTTTTACTGGATATGATGATTTATGCAAAGCATTCTCCGAAGCAATGAGTAAGGACTTTGAGATGTCTATGTTTGGTGAAATCAAATTCTTTATTGGTTTATAATTTTATAAGATGAAGGATGGTATCTACATTACCCAGTCTAAATACATCAAAGAGATACTAAAGAAATTTGGAATGGAAGATTCTAGACTAGTTGGAACACCTATGCCTACTGGACATAAGTTGTGTAAGGATGATTATTCAAAGGAGGTAAATCAGACTACCTACAGATCCATGATTGGTAAACTTCAATATGTTGTTCACACTAGACCTGATATTGCATT
Source organism: Thuja plicata (assembly GCA_018584345.1). Taxonomy (NCBI): domain Eukaryota; kingdom Viridiplantae; phylum Streptophyta; class Pinopsida; order Cupressales; family Cupressaceae; genus Thuja; species Thuja plicata. The sequence continues at coordinate 3,702,330 of MU227244.1, forward strand.
AGCAACTGGTATTGTTGTAAGGTTTTCATCTAATCCTAGATAGAATCATTTGATGGCTATCAAAAGGATTCAGAGATATCTTAAGGGTACTGAAGAGTATGGATTATGGTATAAGAAAGGAGGAAATTTTGATTTGAAGAATTTTACTGATGCTGATTGGGAAGGAAGTGTTGAGATTAGTATCCTGAGTTTATATTCTAATAAAATATAAACTGTTGTTAGTCATTTGTCACTAAAAGCATAACTCGATTAATACTGAAATTCTTTAATGCCCGACCAATACTGTAATGCTCGAGTGAACTCGGTTAGAACTGAAAATTACTTTTGTCTTCTTCAATGACCGAGAGACCTTGGCATACACTAATTGTTCTCAGATAGGATTAGACATTTGTGTAAACATCACTACATTTGTGTAAACATCATTGACAATACACAATTGAATAATTGTCATCAACAATCTCCCTCTTTGGTATTGATGGAAACACAACATGTCATAATACAAAGAATTATAGAGCAACAGTAACAAGGATAAAATTTTATTAATGTCCTTAGCTTCATTCTTATCCTTATCCAGAAAACTCCCCCTGTCTTCACAATCACTGAAGTACAGATTTATCCCTCTTACATTAACAATATTTATGACATCAATAATCTCTCCCTCTTTGACAATTAATGCTAAAGTCACCATCCAATACACATCCAATGAATTTTTAATGTACCTGTTTGTACTGATTCATATGCAATGAGCTCTGAATATCTGCATCAACATGTTAAATCTACTATGTAGCTCAGTTAATGCATCACTAATGTGTCCATTAGTGATCCTCAGTTAGGGGAATCACCCCTAGCTTTCCTGTAAGATAGAATAATGCATACTTAGGTAATGGTTTTGTGAATATGTCTGCAATTATTTATTTAGTATTTACATATTCCAACCTTACTTCCTTGTCCTAAACCAATTCTCTCAATAAATGATACTTTATTGCAATATGTTTAGTCTTAGTATGCATCATAGGGTTCTTTGAAATGTTAATAGAACTAGTGTTGTCATAGTAGATAATGACTGGTTCTTTGATTTCCTCCTTCATTCCTTACAATAGTTGTTTGAAAAATATGATATTTGAACAATTCACTACTGCAGCAACATACTATGCCTCTATTGTAGACTAAGAAATGCAATTATGTCTCTTACTAGTCCAAGATACTAATCTCTTACCAAGGAACAAAAGTAATTTTTAGTTCTAACCGAGTTCACTCGAGCATTACAGTATTGGTCGGGCATTAAAGAATTTCAGTATTAATCGAGTTATGCTTTTAGTGACAAATGACTAACAACAGTTTATATTTTATGGCTAATTGGTTATATGCGGCCAAAAAAATTTAGTTTTATTGATTATTTGAAAGGTTTTTCATGCCGAATTGAAAAGTGTTATCATATATATATATATATAAGGTCAAGTTTGGATTGAATGAGTGTGAGATGTGTGTGTTTATGACATAAAGTGTGGAGGCAAAATCAGATGGGATTCTGATTGAGGACAGAACATATAGAGCTGCAATAGAATATCCGATCAATGAGGATCAAGTTTTATAATCTAGAGAAGAGATCTAAATCAGAAAATATAGTTGCTTCAACAAACAGGTCAATCCATTGTTACTCTCTAACAATTGTAGAAGTGATCCAAAATCTCTTTTAGAGAGTAGACTTAACAATGTTTTTTAAATCCTCTCACAAGGTGACATTTCTACATTGAAGTGTTTGAAGACCTCTAACAAGGCCACTCCTTATAGGGTGATTAAATCTTGTAACAGGCTCACACCTAACAACGTGTTACTATAACCTTTAACAAGGTTGGCTCCTAACAAGGCTCACCTTAGAAGAAATAAAAATAGTGACTAGTTGCAATTGGTGGTTTTTCCCATATTGTGTTTCCACATTAAATCTTGGTGTTATCTGTGTACATGTTATTTTCTTTATGGTTTATGTTTTTGCAATTAATCACTAAAGGATAATCACAGTTAATATCTTAAGATTTTCTATGTTAACTGAGTGACGGTAGAATATCTATGTTAACCGAGTAATGGTGATAAGTTTATTCCAGACATCTAAGGGAATTGGATTTGTTTTTGTGCTAACTAATTCACCCCTCCCCTCTTAGTTACTCAACTCATTTTCAACACAAATGATGTTTGGGATGTAGGGTGCGGTCTTGAGTGCCAATTCTCAACGTCAATAAATCCTTCACATTTGGTGACACTCTTGAGTTAGATTACCAAAATAGTTGAATTTGATCCTTCAGACCATCAGTAAGCTTCTTCTCACAACATGGAAGTCTCCCACCTCAAGACAATGTATGATTTTGAAGAGGATCATCAAGTCTTTCTCTTCTTGCAAGTGCTCTATCAGAAGTTTTATGATTTAGGTTCAAGTCAACACAAGTTTGTCTCAGCCAATGATCCTTTCTCAAATGATGACTTACTAAGGAGGTTTTAATAACCCTCCTAGCATCTCTCTTGTCTTTTTCCTTGGAATTATTCCCAGCATAATTGAGAGCAATAAAAAAATTTCTCACAATAATAACATTCCTCTCATTTTTCTTGTTCACACTAATCTTCAATTTGACTAGTATATGTCTCATCTTCTATGTATTTAACAAGTGCAAAAACATTTGACATAGCTTGACCAATGTCTTGTGGCTAAAAAATTGATCAAATTTTTTTGAAACCCACAACTAAAATGGTCTTTCTGATCTCTTCTCATATAATTTGGATATGTGTAACGTTGATTTGGTTCTTGTGCACTATTATCATTTTCAATTCATTCATATTCAATCAGTGGATTGTCATTGCTAATGTCCCCACTTCCATTGTCCACATCTACATGTTCATTTTCAAATCCTACATTTTCATCTTCAAACCATACATTCCCATTTTCAATATTATTTCCATAAATCATTTCAAATTCATGTTCTTCTTCACTTGAAACCGCATTTAATGGTGGTTCTATGGCCTCATCTTCATTAATATTTAACATACCTTGTCTCTTGTTCCGATGGGAAACCCTATCTGTTTCTATATACACTTAAATCTCTTCATTTGTGAGCTTCCTCTTCCATTTATGCTTTCAAAAACTAATACTCCCCATGGTGAGACCAAAAACATGATGCAAAACCTTTGATAATAGATAAATTCCAACAAAAAAGGTGGAAAAAGTAGGTTTTTGTCTTCCACAACTACAGATCCATAAAATTCTGTACAAAAAAACATAGTTCTCTGATTAAGGGACCCATAGAATCCTTTTTTGCTTTGGATGCCAGTAAAACAAATCGGATATCCTATAATATCGGATATCCGATATTATCATGTATTTGAAATCTCCCGCTCAAATTTTTCTTTTCTTAACATTTGCAATTTTGAACTTTTTTCATTTTCATGCTATTTTGAATATTTATTTTAGTTTTAATTAATATTAAATAAATCTCATTTTTATAATATTAATAATAATATTATATTTATATTGATATTATATTTTCATAATATTAATATTACATTAATACTCTCTCTCTCTCTCTCTCTCTCTCTCTCTCTCTCTCTCTCTCTCTCTCTCTCTCTCTCTCTCTCTCTCTCTCTTATAATATAAATATTAATAAATATAATACAAATATTATACTATTATACAATAGTAATATAAATAATAATAATATAGTACAAATTTATATTTAATATAAACTAATGTATATAATATAATATAATACTAATATAAATAATAATAATATATTAATGCTAATATTTCTAAATATCATACTAATATTAATATAATATAATACTACTACTATACAATACTAATATAAATATTTATATAATACTAATGCTATTATCATCTAGTATAAATATATAACATTAATATTTTATAGAATGAAATCTATAGTATACAACCTAAAAAACTAAAATGAAAATTGAAAATAGCATTGGAATTGAAATATTGAAATTGGGTGGGACATATTGCATATTCGATAATATCAGATATGCAAAATTATCAGATGTTCGATATCATCTAATATGCAATATTATTCCAGATACCTGATTAGGCTTGATATTTGCCTTCGGTTTTGGCTTTGCAATGCCAAACGTGGATGGTCAACCCAAAAGACATGTTCCCCATATTTTCTCTGATCTCCAAACTTTGACCATGTAGCTGACGACCTTTTTTTCACCCATAATTGATGAAACAGAAAGGGTTTCTTAAAGACATTATCAACTTTCCATCAATATAATTACTGTCAAATTTCAAGTTCAGTGGGTAATTATTACTTATTTTCTAATTGAGGTACCTCTAAAGTCCTAATTGATAGATTGATTGAAAAATAACTATAACCCTTTTTGAAATACAAAACATGTGTCACATTCTATGCTTTGTCTACTATAAGAAAAAGAAAGTTTTTCAATTTTGTAAAGTTTAGAATTAGTTAAGGTGGTCAGACACAACAATTTTTTTACTCTAAAAATGGTGTAGCAGAAAATTAATAATTAATTATTTATTTGGAAAACAATTACACAAAAATATGCATCACATATGGGAATAAGTCTACTAGTTATAACTAGAATCTTGTGAAAATATATCATCATTTGATTGTGAGTAAGGTGGTCAGACATACACACATTTTTTTTAAATCTTTTTCCTGAGATTTTTTGTACTACTGCATTGAAATCTAAAGTTTTCAACAATTAGATTTTTTTTTTCATAAAAGGGCTTGTAGTTTAGAAACCACATTCAATTTCCTAAAGATTATGTTCTTACAACTTTTTCACATAAGGTTGATAAGACATTCAAATTTTTACTTCAAGTTGACTAACCCTGATTTTTTGATTTTTCATTGCCACTTAGGACCATAGCTTGGTATACCATGATCCTACACACACCCTTTTAGTTTTCCCTGGTCTAATAGTGCCTTTCAATTTTCACTAGAAGACCTATTCTTTCCATTTTTTTCTTTTTTCTTTTTATCATTTTCAATTTTGTGAATGGAAGATGGAGTTCACTCCCCAAATTATGTTGTGGCATCAAGATCAATACAAAATCCTACTTTGTGGTTGCCACATGGCATGCCTAATCGGAGTTCAAATAGTACCTCTATTGATTCATCATTTTCGTAGCGATCTAAGATTAGTGATCCTTCTTGATCCCAATCTATAATTTCAAGGTATACTAATAGGATATCATTGTTGAAATTACATATATTTTGGAAGCCAGGTGTAGGGGAAAATATATGATCATTAGTTTCATTAGAATTAGAGGCTTCATGTTTAGAGGGTTCATGGCTAGGATCCCAAAAGGTTTTGATCCAAGGGTTAGGAAAGATATTGGGAGGAGGTGTGTCATTAACATGTTTATCCTCAATGGGTGGGTCATCAGACTTAGGAAAGACACAGTCAAGCTCATAAGAACTGGAGGAATATGAAGTCCATTCCCACTCATTGGAGTCGGTAGTTTCAGAATGGTTAACCATAGATGCCTTGTGATCATTTAGAACATCCATATTTTTACATGAGGTCAAATTAGAATTAGAAGAGACAATTCAAAGGGGTTTAAATCCAAGTCCTAGATTTTGAGGTCGTCCTTGCACAACAATAGGCTCAACAATCCCTTGTTTTTGTGCACCAAGACCACTAAAATGATCATAGCCTTTTTTTTTGCATGATTGTGAACCCTGGTCCATATCTTTCAATGGGTATCTCAGTAAGTTCTTTTTTTTTGTTTACCTTTATAAACCCATATAGATGTGTTATCATACACATGTTCTTCATGCAATCCTCCACAACTTATGAATGTGGTTGAGGGCTTAACTTTTAGAGTGGTCTTTGGTGGGTTTTTTTTGCAAAAATGATGGATTTCCATAAGATTTTGGGGAAATAGGTAGTTTCCCAATGTGAAATGCTTGAGCCATGGTTTATTCTCCGCAACCTTTTTCTTCAGTTTTCATCTTTCCTTTGACCATTTCTTTGTAGAGTGAATGTCTCAACATATTTTCAATTGGTTAATGCTACTTTACTATTTGTGGGTACCTCTTGTGCATGAGTGTCTCTCAAATTGGTATAAAATTGGAATGGATTAGGGTCTCCTAGAATAGTAATTTATGCTCCATTATGCGAAAAATTCAAGCATTCATAATAGGTGGAAGGGACTGCCTTTATAGCATGGATCCAAGGGTGTCCCAATATCATGTTAGAAGGAAGATCAAGGTCAAATAATTGTTACAATGTGTTTTCAATAACCAGACCAACTCTAATAGGAAATACAATGACTCCTTTGGAAGGGCGTTCAACATCATCATATACTTTTATTTTGATTTTCCTTGATAGATCAATATCATCTTTAGTGTAGCCAAGACTTGTGACTACCTTCAAGGTATAGATATTAAGTCCTTCTCTACCATTTATTATGAATCATCTAACCTTACAATTGTAGATAAAAACTTCCAGGTGCAAGGGATCATTGTGACCGAGTCTATCTTGAGGGAGATCATTAGGGGAAAAGGTACAATTTTGTGATACAAAAAAGTAACCTATCATGGCCTAAAATTGGGAAACATCAATGTCATTGGGAACTATGGATTCGATTAAAGATTTTTCAAGGATCTCTTTGTGGTTGGGGGAGGTACACCATAGTAACGGGGATGGAAATTTACGCAAGGTTTTACCAAGATGATAAAAATTGGTGTACTCAGAAGAGATCTTTGATTTTGGAGGCATATATGCTCTAGGCATAGTAATCTTGGTATGGTGGGTAGTAACAGCACATCGAGGATTCTCATCCCTGATATTAATTGTGGACACTGGTGCACCTGACTCATAAAAATAGTTTATAGTATAATCATGACTAGCTTAGGTGCAATTAAAATTGGGAATTAGATTTGAATTTGAGCTACATGCTTTCTCTTTTACATAATCAATCAATGGAACTTTGAAAATAGTATGATTAATATATGATGTTTCAATTGATAGCAAGAATTTGTCTTGTGACCTTTGGATTGATGATAGTCAAAGTATTTATTCTCATCCCACCAATGGGGTTTGACTGCACATTCATTCCTAATTCAGTTAATTGAACATAGTTATTTTGAAGGAGTTGTTGTAACACAGAATGAAGTGGCTCACCCAATGCTATGAATTCTCTTTGGGGTCCATCTCTAATTCTTGGGGGTAGATGGTGTCGTATTTTTGCATATCATTCATTTCTATATTTGAGGTGGCATCTGTGTCACTTTTTGCGTATTCATAATATTTGGCCTTTTGAGGCTAACATTTTCTTATGTTGTATTGACTATTCATGCATTGATGACACCGTTTTTTGTAACATTTGTTTTCCGAGACCAAAATTTTTATTTCTCATTTGAAGCACTCGTATTGTTATGTTCTTTGTTAATCTCGAGTACTCCCTTCTGGATAAGAGATTCTTAAATATCTATTCCCTTTTTCATGAGATTTTGGAGGGTTCTTGGACATTTAATTGTTAGCTCATACATCATTTCTGGTACAAGATTTGTAGTGAATAAACGTATCTATTGTTCTTTTGGAACATCAAAGGGACATTGGCTTGCCAAATTTCTCCATCACAACAAGAATGTCATAAATGGTTCACCAACTTTTCTTTGTTCGTGCACAAGTCTATCAATGTAACTTCACTTGATTGATCAACTATAACTGATTGAATGTTTGAAGATGTTATGTTGCTAATCACCGAGCTACAAAAAGTTAATGCAAGACATTAAATCAGTTAATGTATTGTATTGTATAATCATTGATGTCAACTTGATATAATATGATTGGTTATATACATAGTGTCAAAGAATTCAAAGAACTAGAGAGATAAAATTTATGCTATCAGTAATGCATAAAATTTCAGTATGCACTAAGTGACAACAAACACTGATGGATAGTGCACCTCAACAGATAGAGAACCCTGAGAGAAAATTCATAGTGTTACCCGAGTAAGAAACCTAAACAAGAATTAGCGATGAGAAGAATCATAGTGTTACCCGATGGATAGACAACCCCGACGGACAAATATACCTGAGGAAAACTGAAGTCTAGATCGAGCTAACAAGGAGTTAAACACCAAAAAGAACTGAAATTTAGAAATGACAAAAGACTTAGATGGCAAGAGCTAAATATGGAGTTAACTGGTTGATAACATTGTTTTCATCGACAAGTTAAAATCTAGAGATAAGCAAGAGTCTTAAAGCTATTTTATTCTAGTTTTCTAAGAGAAATCTACAGGATAAAACTAGAATAAAGCTTTAAAGCAAGAAAGGCGAGAATTGCGGATCACACCAAGAACAAGAAAGTCAAGGACTTAGAAATGGTAAAATTATGTCTATAAGAGAGACAATGTAATTCATTGTGAATTAGGGGTGAATAGAGAAGAATATGCTAAATAGAATACTGGTGAAGAAAGACTTCATATAGTCCTGATCAAACAAGCTAAAGAACAAAGCTAAATATTTTTGCGGACACCGAGCAACAGAGAAGCACAACATCATCGAGCATAAAGAAGTGAAGCAAAGGTATTGAAAAGAAACATTGATCAAAAAGGTATTATGAGTTTACAATAGATCTGAACATCTGCAAGTCTAAGTTGTTTATATAAATAGATCATATACTATTTCAATTCAACCATTGGATCAGAAATTATCTTAATCGAGCAGGATCTAACAATCCTTTATATATTGAGATACATCCCAATGAGTATCAAAAGGTTAATTCATGAAGATATAATAATGAAATGCCAGATATTATTTGATTAACTATTATTCATAAATCCTCTAACAAGGTCGCACTTAACAGGGTGTTTGTAACCTTTAATAGGGTTGGCTCTTCACCGAGCTTAGTTCAAAAGAGTGAAAATTTTGGGTTACCGGTCCCAAGTTGTTTTTCCCTTAACGTGGTTTCCATGTTAAAAATCCATGTGTCAAATGTGTTTATGAGTCATTTCTTTGATGTTTTTCTTTACACATTACTAAAACATGATTGATTGGTAAACACTAAGCTATTTACTGTATTTTAGTAAATACTAGACTTCTAATCGGTAAAGATTAAAGAATAAGGTTTAACAGTGAACTCCGAGCAATAGTTATTTTGATAACATTATTTCAAGGCATACATCTTGTAGGAATGAAGACAACTAGAGGTTTATAATTGTGGTACTAAGTTTTTGGGTTAATTTATTGGAATAATTTTGAGGCTACTAATTCACCCCCCCCTCTCAGTTATTCTAGAAATTGGTATCAGAGCTTGTGTGCTTAGAAGGAAGGTTTCAAGACCTAAGAAAAATATTAGAAGATGAGAAAATGGGATGTTCCTAAGTTGAACAAAGACAATTTTTCATCATGGAAAAGCAAGATAATAGTCCACCTATCAGGTATTGGAAATGATGTTACTCAATACTTGGATACTTAATATGTGTTACCTACAGGACCTCATAGACTTGATCAATTGAGAGAAAAGCATGAAAATAATTATATGATGATAGAACTTGCTTTAACTCTCTAATGTTGAATTTGAAGATGTCAAAACATGCACCTCTGCAAATCAAATCTGGGACAAATTGAAGCTAGTACATGGAGGAGATGCTAATGTACTAAGAGCCAAGGCAAAAAGCCTAAGAGGTAAATTTGATGACCTAAGAATGAAAGAAGGAGAAAAAATCACTCAGTATATCTACAGAATCAAAGTGGTAGTCAATGCTATCAGAGGATTTGGAGGTGTACTTGAAGAAGAAACAGTGGTAAATAAAATCCTAAGAACCTTACTACTTGTTTATGCTATTAGAGTATCTTTTATACAAGAAATGAGATCAGTAGCAAATAATAATGCCACTCTATATAGTTTGGTTGGTAGACTTATTTTATTTAAGATGAATAATTTTGACAACAATGTCTTACCATCTATTGAGTCTGCATTCAAATTTTCTTTGAACATAAGTAATTCAAGTCATAAACACACTATGAGAAATGATAGTGAAAGTGATAGTGATGAATAAGAACTTGATGAGATTGAACCACTAATGGCTAGAAGATTGCAGAGAGGTAAAGCTAGATACAAAGGTAAATTACCATTGGTTTTTTTTAATTGTAAAGAGATTGGAAACTTTACCACTAGATGTTCTAACAAAAGAAAAGAAGACAAAAATAGTGACAGATCATATGAAAAGAAGTTTGACAGAAGTGATAACAGAGATTACCGAAGCAACCAATAATCTGACAGAAGAGATACCCGAGACTACAAGGACAAAGGGAAGAAAGCTTGTTACCTAGATGAGAACAAAGCTTGAGATACTTACACCAAATATGATGAAGATATTGAGATGGTATTTCTTTCCATGAAGGATGATTTAGATGAATAAGAAAGGTATGTTGAGACTACACTCATATCTAAGTTTAGTAAGAATGATGTCTAGATTATAGATAGTGACTGTGCTCACCACATGACTGGTGATAAAGGAAAGTTTGAAATTTTTGAGTACTATAATGGTGGATCAGTAAGAATGGGTAATGAATCACCTTGTCTGGTTGAAGGTAAAGGAACTATAATGTTGAATAGTCTGATCAGATGTGAAAATGCATACTGGGTAAAAGGACTTAACTATAATCTATTGAGTGTTTCACATCTGAATAAAATAGGTCATTGAGTTGAATTTGAGAAAAAAAAGGCAAAGATATTTAATGAATCAGGAATGTTGATCAGAATTGGTGAACAGACAAAAGGTAACATATTCTATCTTGATGATATAAATACCACTTTTTTAATGGATAGAAATGAAGACATATGGTTGAGGCATAAAAGGTTATGTCATGTGAATTTTGACAACATGATTAAGATAAGCAATAAAAGGAAAGTAAGAGGCTTACCGAGCATGTCAAAGCCCGACCATATCATGTGTAAGAATTATCAAAAAGGTAAAATGAGAAAGTCTAGTTTCAAGAGAAAAACCCATACATCTAATGCTATTTTAGAATTAGTCCATACTGATCTATGTGGACCCATGAGAAAAAAGAGTTACTATGGTGGTAGATATTTCATTCTCTTTGTAGATGATTATTATAGAATGATGACAGTTATGTTCTTAAAAGAAAAATTAGAGGCATTCACAATGTTTAAATGGCATAAAGCCATTGTAGAAAAACAAAGTGGTAAGGAATTGAAATGCTTAAGATCAGATAGAGGAGGAGAATTTATTTATGATGAATTCACTAACTTTTGCAATGAACATGGAATTAAAAGACATGTTTCTGCACCAAGAACACCATAGAAAAATGAGATTGCTGAAAGAAGAAACAAATCCATTGTTGATTGTGCAAGAACACCGATGATAGAAAAAGGAAACACTCATAAATTATGGAGGGAAGCTATTAGTACTACTATCTACACATTAAACATAGTTCAAATGAAGAAAGACACCTTATGAGCTATGGTATAGATACACATCCAATGTAAGTTACTTCAGAATTTTTGGAAGTAAATGTTATATTTTGAAAGATGATATAAATGGAAAGCTTGAATCCAAAAGTTAAGAAGGAATATTTCTAGGGTATTCCACCAAAAGCAAGGCTTATAAATTTCTTAACAAGTCCTCTAACAAAATCATTGAAAGTGCAAATGTCAAAATAGATTAATATGCAGAGAAAAATGATGAGCAAAGTAGAAAAGAACTAGAAGACTACAACAAGTTTGTCTACAATGAAGAACTTGGCACTCTACCTGAGAAATAATGTATCTCTCCCAAGAACAGAACATTGCACCCGAGCATCAGGCTGCAAATATCGATAAATCAGGGAATTGCTCAAAATGATGTTTCGAGCGATGTAGATCAGAATGAAGGTCAAAATAATGATGAGCATGATGAACAAAGAGCTGAACCGATACTTGCCAAGTATGTAAGAAGACATCATCCACATAACCATATCATAGGAGACAAGAAGGCTGGAATGAGAACAAGAAGTAAGTCACTAAACACCAGATGTTTAATTTGTGATTTTGAGCCTAAATCTATTTATACTGCACTTGAAAATGAAGAATGGGTCAGTTCCATGAATGAGGAAATAGAGAAGACTAAGAAGAAAATAACATCGAAATTAGTACCTAGACCAGATGCAAAGAATCTCATTGGTACCAAATGGATATTCAAAAACAAGATAAATGAGAATGGGGAAGTCACAAGAAACAAAGAAAGATTTGTATGCAGGGGTATGCACAAGAATAAGGTATTGACTATGGTGAAACCTTTGCACCCATTTCTAGACTAGGAGTCAGAATTATACTTTCTTATGCTACATTCAAAGGATTCAAGGTATACCAAATGGATGTCAAATCTACATTCCTAAATGGAATACTAGAAGAAGAGGTATACATTGAACAATTAGAAGGGTTTGTTGATCCTAACAAGAGAAACATGGTTTGTAGACTACACAAAGCCTTGTATGGATTGAAACAAGCAACTAGAGCCTGGTATGAAAGACTTCACTCATATCTCATAAGTATTGGATTTGTAAGAACAAGTGAAAAAAATAATCTATATTTAAAGGAAGATATTGATGATAATATTTTGATTTCTAAAATATTTGGTGATGATATCATATTTGGGGGTAATGATATGTTATGAAAATCATTTTCTAATGAAATGAGAAAAGAGTTTGAGATGTCAATGTTTGGGGATATCAAATTCTTTCTTGGTCTACACATTCTTCAACACGATGTAGACATACATATATATCACACAATCCAAATACATCAAGGAAGTGTTGAATATATTCAAGATGGAAGATTCCAAGCCAGTTGGAACGCCTATTGCAACCAGATGTAAGATGACAAAGGAAGATAGCTCAAACAAGGTAAATTAGACCCAGATCAATGTTTGGAAAACTAATGTATGTCATTCATACTAGAAAAAATATAGCACATGCAGTTGGAATAGTTGCAAGATTCTCTGCTAACCCCAAGGAATCACACATGACTACAGTCAAAAGAATTATGAGATATCTAAAGAAAATTGAGGACTATGGCTTATGGTACAAAAGAGAAGGCAAATCTGAGCTTCAAGTCTATACAGATGCTGATTAGGCTGGAAATTTAGATGACAAAAAGAGCACAACTGGAGGAGCATTCTTCATGGGTGATAGACTTGTCACATAGATAAGCAAGAAGAAAGGATGTATCTTACAATCTACTACAGAATCCAAATATGTGACTGCTGCTGTAAATTGCTCCAACAGTGCATGGATAAAACAATTACTAGAAGGTATGAATATGAAAATTCTTGAACTAGTTATTATCTATTGCGATAATGCCAGTGCAATAAATATTTCTAATAATAACGTCATGCATGCTAAGACTAAGAATATTTCTATCAAGTATCATTACTTAAGATAACAAGTGCAAGAGAAAGAAGTGATACTATAATATGTTCAATCCAAGGAACAATTAGCTGACATATTTACAAATCCATTTCCTAAAGATACATTTGAGTACTTGAGAAAGAGACTAGGGGTCTAACCCTTGTCTATTAGTCACTAAGCTAACTAGGAGGTTACATTAGCCTACACATAATTAGAAGATCATTCATGTTGATGCAAGCAAATAAATGGAATGAAAAGATACATCAGTACACAATAAGGTACTTATCTACACCTAATACCCAAGTCATTGTATTGCTGATGGATAGGGAAATTCAAGAAGTATATTATAAAAAGGAGGAAGGATATACTTTGGCATTGTTGTCAAAGGGAGAGAAGTATCCTAAGGGAGAGATGACTTAAGGGAGAGAGTATATCTATTGCTGTCAAAGGAAAAAGAGATGATCAAGGAGAGGAATAGTCAAAGGGAAAGAAAACATCAGAAGTTTATACATCTATCTAGTGAAGGGAATAAATATTGAAGATAGCACTCAACGAGAAACAAATCTAAGCTAGAAGATCTTACCGAGAGAAAAACATTTGTATTGGTTATAAAACAATAAGATTGGTAGATTGATGAACTACAACTGATATATTTCATATTGTATTAGTAGTAATGTAGTATGTTTCCATCAATGCCAAAGGGAGATATTGATGAACTATAACTGATTGAATGTTTGAAGATGTGAAGTTGATGATCACCGAGCTGTAGAAAGTTAATGCAAGACATTAATTCAGTTAATGAACTATATTGTCATTGATGTCAACTTGATATAATCTGATTGGTTGTATACATAGTGTAAAAGACTTCAAAGAACCAGAGAGATAAAATTTATGATATCAGTAATGCATAAAATTTTAGTATGAACTAAGTGAAAACAAACACCAACAGATAGTCCACCCTGATGGATAGAGAACCCTGAGAGAAAAGTCACAATGATACCTGAGAAAGAAACCTGAGAAAGCATTACTGATGAGCAAAACCATAGTGTTACCTGACAGACAGACAACCACGATGGATAGACAACCCCGACAGACAGACAACCCTGACGGACAGATATGCCTGAGGACAATTGAAGTCTATACCAAGCTAACAAGGAGTTAAACACTGAAAATAACTGAAGTTTAGAAATGACAAAAGAATTAGTTGGAAAGAGCTAAATATGGAGTTAATTGGTTGATAACATTGTTTTCATCAACAAGTTAAAATCCTAACATAAGCTAGAGTTTTAAATCTATTTTATTCTAGTTGTCTAAGATAAATCTATGAAATAAAACTAAATTAAAGCTTTGAAGCAAGAAAGGTGAGAATTGTTGATCACACCAAGAACAAGAAAGTCAAGGACTTAGAAACGGTGAAATTATGTCTATAAGAGAGACAAGATAATTCATTGTGAATTAGGGGTGAGTAGAGAAGAAGATGATGAAGAGAATACTAGTGAAGAAAGACTTCATACAGTCCTGATCAAATAAGCTAAAGATTTTTGTGGACACCGAGCAATAGAGAAGCACAACATCACCAAGAAGAAAGAAGTGGAGAAAAGGTATTGAAAAGATACATTGATTAGAAATGTATTATGATATTACAATAGATCTGAGCATCTGCAAGTCTAAGTTGTTCATATAAACAGATCATATACTATTTCAATTTAACCATTGGATCGGAAAGTCTCTTAACTGAGAAGGATCTAACAATCCTTTATATATTGAGATACATCCCAAGGAGTATCAAAATTTTAATTCATAAATATAGCATAGTGAAATGCCAGATATCAAGTGATTAACTGTTAGTGATAAATCCTCTAACAAGGTCACACTTAACAGTGTGTTTGTAAACTTTCACAGGGTTGGCTCTTCACCAAGCTCGCTTCAAGTGAGTTAAAATTTTGGGTTACCAGTCCCAAGTGGTTTTTCCCTTAACAGGGTTTCCACATTAAAAATCCATGTGTCAAATGTGTTTATGAGCCATTGCTTTGATGTTTTTATTTACACATTACTAAAATAGGACTGATCGGTAAACACTGAGCTATTTACTATATTTTGATAAATCCTAGACTGCTAATCGGTAAGGATTAAAGAATAAGTTTTAACAGTGAACTCTGAGAAGTATTTATTTGATAAGATTATTTCAAAGCATACATCTTGTAGGACTAAAGATAACCAGAGGCTTATAGTTGTGGTACCAAGTTTTTGGGTTAATTTATTGGAATATTTTTGAGGCCACTGATTTACCCGCCCTCTCAGTTATTCTAACATTGATATATTAAATGCAAAATGAGAGATAAAATTATCTACCAATTATTTCCATGATCTTATGTTTCTTGGTAGTTTTGAGTACCATTCAATTTCTTGTCCACTAAGACTTTGAGGGAAAAGTCTCACGAGATACGTGTCCTCTTGGTTAAATTTAATACAGGAGGTATAGAATTTATAATGTGATCAATTGGATTGAATTTTCCTTTGTATTTCTCAAATTTTGGTACTTCAAAGTTTCTTTGGAAAGGAGGCATATACAAACTCTCATCAAAAGGAGTAGGGAATAAATCACATTCTGCGTACAGTGTCTTCTTATCCTTGAATTAAATCTCATTAAGTTCTTCTACAATCATTGTATTTGTTGAAACATATCTTCATTATGTGAAGACTTTGTAGCTTTAGGATGTTTTCTTTTCTTCAGAATTTCTTCCTTCAATGGGTGCTAATTGTATTGATTTGTCAATTCAGGAGTATCTGAATATGAGGAATCCGAAGTGATATATTCAAGTAGTGCCATAATATTTTGTTGTTGATTTTGTGGAACTTGTGATTGTACCAACTCTTGTGTGAAATATTTTTGGGGATCCTCTACTTGTTCTTGTGTCTTCAAATGAATGAGCAATTGTCTTGGTGGAGATATATGATATTGACTTTGTGGCACATATGGATGTTGTGATACATGATGTCCTTTCGGTGCATAGTGGTGATGTTGCACATATTGTTGATGTTGCACCTCATGTTGCTGTTATTGTGATGCATATTGTTTTTTCTGATGTTGATGATGTTTTTTTTGTTGAACATATTGCCTTTGTTGTTGTTTTTTGGTTAGGCATATTGTTGTCATTTCTTCTATTGTTTTACTTGTTGAGCATGTTGCATGGAAGGATGAGATCCTTGACCCGCTTGGTATTGTTTCCATTGTATTGTTTGTTCTTGTTTCTTAAACCTTTTTTTGGTATCCTAATGGTGCAAGTATATCAAAAAGATTGGAAGTCTTGTACTTTGGTGGCTTTGACTTCTTTCGTTGAGCTAACTTGTTTACTTGCACCATATCTTCTTTATGTGATTTTTGTGCCACATGGGATTGTTTATCTTGTTGTGCCGAATGGGCTTGTTGTTCTTGTTGTGCCACATGGGCCTATTGTACTTTTTTTTCCATATGGGTTTGTTGAGTTTGTTGTGCTGCATGGGCTTGTTGAGCTTGTTGTGCTATATGGGCTTGTTGAGCTTATTGTTCCATATGGTCTTGTTGAGCTTGTTGCACCACATGTTCTTGGTGAGTTATCTTAGGTGTAATTGGTGAAATGTAAATAATGCTATTATTATTTGGCTCAAGATTTGTAGTGGTTACACGAGATGCATCTATTGTTGATATAGTAGATACCCTTGGTTGTTCTTGAATTGGTCCTTTGGATGTTGTTGTGGTTGAATTATTTCCTTTCATAGTTGATAATTCCATAGATTGAGGACCACTTTTTATATTTATTTTGAATAGGGTTCTTGTGACATTCCCCAAGGAAATGTGAATGAATCTTTGTGTACTTCACTTTGACCTTCTTGTGGATATTTCTTATAATTGAGTCTTATAAACCTTTGAGGACATGATTCAAAAGTATTGTTATTATCCAATAATCCTTGGAGAGGTGGTAATGTCATGTTGAACAAAAGATTAATCAGTGACATAGAGATCTCCTTTCAAGGAATTTCAATGGTTAAGTCATTTTGTGGCCTCTTTTGTGCCACCTTCACAGTAGGTTCAACCAGAGCTTGTTCCTCTGTTTCTTTGTCCCAAAGTACTAAAGATTAATTTTATTCCAAAGGAGATTGTGTTTGATACTCCAATAACAACTAAGGACTTGATTTAATCAACACTTTTAGGTATCTTTATGAAACTTGAGTCATGATGTATTCCAATGTTTTTTGAATTTTCTTATTTTGACAACTTTGTCGATTTTCTCTCGAGGTAAATCCTTGATTTATGTGTAAGTTTTTTTTTATCCTTCAGTATCCAAGGATGTGCTAGATGAATCACCATGGTCGAATTGTGATGATATATTGGGTTTATCATGAAAAAACCCCAATTCCATGTTTGGGATAGGTCCTTGATCTAAAAAATCTTGATGAGGTTGATCAAATTCAAAGGTCAATGGCTATTCATCATGAGAGTTTGGAAGAAAACTACCATATCCTGGCTGCATGAGTACAAAAATAAGTTCAAAATTTTGAGGGGGAGACCATTTAATCATGCCATAACTTGGATAAGTGCTTGAGAGATATCCCATGTTACATAAATAATTAGATGGCGTCTGTATGGTAGTAGGAACTTGTGAAAAGGTCACATGTCTTAGGTCATGGAGAGTTTGAGCCATCTCATTTGGGGATTTCATGTTGATTAAATTGCCTTGTTGGGTTACACCTTGTCTTGAATCAAATGGGAGTTGGTATTCTCCTTGTGTTGTGAACATTGGTTGATATATTTCTTGTTTCCTCTTTGATGCTTGGGATCTCGTAAAGGCTGACATGGTGACTATATGCAAATGCTAGAATTGAGGATGAAAAATGCAACTTAAAGAATGCAAGGGCTTTAATGAAAATGCATGGTTTTGGATTTTGAAAATGAATATACAAATCAACCTAGGATTATGCAACTATGTTTATGATATTTCCTACTTTGGAAAAATCTTTGGAAGAATAAAAACCTAAGAGTATAACCTTAAGAGATTGAATAAAGATCTTGACTTTAATAGCGATAAATTGGATAAAAGAGATTAAGAGGAATTAGGTCCAATCCAACATGACAAAGATGTAGTTGGACCAAATAATAAAGGGTTAAATTTTATAGAGGGAAAAAATGGACCAAGTCAAGATCCTTTCTTCAATAACATAAGGTAAGACTCTAAAATTTGAACTCCTTAAATGGATTTTACAAAGTTTTTAAAAAGGAATCTAAGAATGAGTTTTTTTTTTTAAAATGAGGAGTGATGAAAATGCAATGAAATGGATGCAATGAATGAAAAAGGGCTATGATATGGATATGCAAACTGAAAGCACTACAAGGCTCCGATATAGTTTTTTTGGGACTCGATGAGTTCACAAAGTTTTAGGACAAGGTGTTTGTGATAGATCAAAGTGTTTAGGAATGATTTGAAAAATGTTATGAGTGAGGTTCTTTAATTATTTTGAAATTATTTAGGAACTCTCGCAAAACACATTAGAAAAAATAGCTTTTGTGAAAAAGAGAAAACAATCACACCATGACTTAGGCTTTCCAGAACAAAATCTGTTTAATTCCCACTTGAAAAAAGTTCAACCATGTCTAGTCATAGCAAAAAACCTAGAAGCTTGGAGGCATATGATCCTTCTTGCAGTGCACTCACTTCATAGGCACACCAATCTTTGAATCAAAAGGGTAACCAATTCCCAAGGGACCACTATCTCTACTAAGAGCCAAAAAATGTGGGATGTCTTAGTTGGTCTTGAACCTTCCGTCCTAGCAGATAGAAGTTTTTTATGGGGCTCAAACAACAAGATGTATTTATTCATGGCATTCTCCACATTTCCCTAAGAAAATAATGTGCTTAGTTTACCGATGGATTCTCCACATTTCCTGTACTTGTGGAGTTCTTAGTTAATTCTGACAAATTAAGTTCTCCTTTCCTCACCCATGTTCTCTTCATGTCATTTCTTATTTCATCAGTATTAACAAATTTCCTTACCTTTGGAATTTTGATCATTGTTCACTAGTTGACCTCTAGTATACTTTCTTTCTCTACATGACCTAGTATGATGAGAAACCTTGTTACAAACATAAAAAAGCATACATGTTGGATTCCATGGTCCAACATTATCTTAGAATGACCTTAATCTACAATTCATAGTCACATGTCCATAGTTTTGACATTTAGAACAAGTAACATCTGACCGGTTACCTTGATTCATAGGTCTCTTACTATTTTAATCATATGATCACTGGTTGTTGATTCTCGCCTTGCACTCATTAGATCTATGTCCAAAGTTATTGCAATAGTAACAAAATCCATTTAATGTATTAGATATAGCATTGTAGTTATCAGTTCTGCCATAGGATTTTTTTGATCTAGCAATAGAACCTCTAGGCATAACATTTGGACCAATCAGCTTAAACCAACATACATTAGTAGTATGATCTTCCTTATGAAAATTAAAACATACCATTTTATACCTTCTCTTTCCAGTATTGTTTATTACCTTGGGTGTATATTTTCTTTTTGCATTGATGCCCATAGTGCCAGAAGATTCACCAGCTTCAAAGTTTGAAAAACCTAAACCTTGTTTCTCCCCATTCATCCTTTTCTTTCCAAGTTATTCATCAAGTTTAGCAGAACTCTTTCTCAATTTATCCAATATATTGTTTGCAGCATTCAACTCTTCTTTTAGATTTCCATTCTCTTTCCTTATTTTGTCATTCTCTCTTTCAATATCATATTTTTCTTCATATGTATCATGTAAGTGCTCCTTCAATGTAGAAACCTCTTGCTCCAATCTGAATAGTTTCTCCAACTTTTCTGTTAGGGTTTCATCTTTAACCTTTAGGACATATTCAACAATTTTTTTGGGATCATCAACAACTCTTCTTTATTCAAGTTCTTCAAACATCCTGACACTGTGACTTTAAGGCTTTATTTTTAGGTTTGCCACTTTTATTTTCAATCCACTATTTTTATCCATCAGATCTGCAAGTGCTTCTTCTAATTATTTAGATAAACTACCTTGAGAAAGTTGTTCAATATAGACTTGAGATTCACTCAATTTCTCACCAAGCTCTCTCCTCTTAGCTAGAGAATGCCTCAACATTTCCTTCAGTTCATTGATAACTTTGCTTGCATCCTTAAGTTTATTTTCATACTTGTATCTATCCATGTTGACTTATAAGGATATTTTCCTCAAGTGATTAAGCTTAATATTAGGAGGACCTAGAACTTTGATACCAATTGTTGGAAATCTTATGACTCAAAGGGGGAGTGAATAGTACAAACATGTAATGAACAAATTCAACCACTGATTTGATTAACTGCACTAGAAACTTTCAAACCACAAAGCATATAACTGAAGTAAAAAAATAATAGTAAACAATATCAAGCATTCACAACCTTAAGACACATAACACATGTATTTTTATTGTGGAAACCCTTGTTAGAGGGAAAAAACCATGGTGGGGATGAAAGTCACAAGCCCAATACTGCAGTAAATGAGTTTTCCCTGTTAGCAGCTACAAATAGCCTTTCTGAGGGTTCACCCTATTAGGAGTGATTAGTACACTATTAGGACCACAATAAAGAAGCTACCCTATTAAACAATTTACAAATAAGAACATGTTAAAGTTTACCCTGTTAAGGGATTTGACCTGCTACAACTGTTAGGGAAGAACAAGATTGTTGATCTATAGAATGCCATTGATTGCCTATCAGATCCTTCCGGCTCCTTGCCTTCCTAAAGTTATATTGATCACCGCTCCTTCAATTTATGATCGGCGCCCAATCTAAAAAATAAGATCGCTACCCTAAATAAAATTATTTAGTGCTCCTTATATAAACTATCATTAGGTCACCAAGGCCTAGAAATTTCCACCACACTCGACTCAAATAATTATCCAACCTCCTCAAAATCAACATCAACGAGATCCAATATGTCATCCTAAAATGTATTACTATTATTAGAATTACTATGTCAGTGATCAAATTAACATAAGACTTTGATCGGTGATCAGATAGGTAAACTGACTTCACACTCAAAACATAATTCAATAAAAACTTGAGATAAACTATTGCGGTTGGAATCATGGATTCTAAATACCATATACATATTGTATCTCTGAGCGAGACATCTGAATCGTTCCTTAACTCAACCGCTACCACAATCTATACCAGATACTGTTCTTCTTGAACACTAGTCAACCTACATAGTTGATCTCCCCTTTACTGATCATGTACAGTTCTTACCGATCTCTGTAATCATGATAACTGAATGCATTGCCATCAAGGACAACCAATTACGCATCCACTCATGACCGCTCTGCATATCTCCTCCAAAACTTTCATAATGACAACAATTTTTTTATTATTTTTAGGATTTTTTTCATACACATATATATTGACAAATGACATAACATTATACAAAATTGAGCTCCCTCTCTTCTATTATGAACCTATCATTTGTAAATATTTGCCTCCCTTCTATTATGAACCTACCATTTATAGATATTTTTATACCTACCACTTACCTCTTTCTCATATTAGCTTGATCTTCTACATATTTCTGATCCACTTATTTTTCACTCATATGTGTAAACATATTTCTCCCTATGCAGAATTCATCCAAATTTGGCTCTTTTTCTATCCTAGGACTAGTTCATGGTTGTTAGATATTGTACATGGTAAAAAGATCATCACAACTAGATTTAAATTTGAAGAATTAAATGTGACCAACTTCTCAACTTAACCATTCTCATCTAGGGTTGACTAATTGCAATGTTTTGTGATATATTCGTCTACACTTATTTTTAAAAAATCCCAAAAAATTCCTTCTAATCATCACATAGTCAAAGAATTAACTCACATTTGCATGCTTCAATTAGTCCTCAGAAAAAGTATTCTAAAAGTAAAAGCATGTCTAGCAATTGTTATTTTTCAATTATCAATTCACATTCATGAGGACAAACCCTGGAGAACATTTCTCTATGTGTTGTACGAACAATCCCATAAAGATATTTTTCAATATTGCTAGTCCAGATTTCTTAAACAACACAAAGAAATCAAGACATTCTCAATAAAATTAATTATACAAGTCTATAGATTATACAAAACAAATTGATAGATCGAAGACTAATTTCTACATATTCATTCATACATAGCTATGACAAAATAATGAAAATTATAAAATAAATCACTAATCTGATAGTCATTATTACAAATCCTAAAATTAAATCAAATTCATAACAATTATAAATTATTCTTCAATTACTTAATTATCTCTATTCAATATTATATTAAATCAACCCTAAATAACTCATTTCACTAAGCTAATTTGTAATTATTTACATACATCTATTAAATTAAAAAATATAAATATTCTAATCATCACTAAAGTCTTGTCCAAAGTCTCTATGACAAAAGTTTTCAACTTATAGATTTTATTGAATTCAATCCCCCTCATATTATTACTCTTTATCATCTTCAATCTTAATTTGGAAAATGTTTTTTTAGTATCAAAATAATCATTAGATATAAAATAAAAGCCTTATGCATTGAGTTCGTCAAATATATGATGCAATAAGGGTGTCAAAATCAAAAAACTTGTTAAGGAAGACTAATGTTGAAGAGATAATCATCGACAAGTTAGGGCGTCAAGTCTATCCATTGAATTTACGTGCCCCCACACACAATTTCCAAACTATGACTAAGCGAGTTCTAAATTGCACACAATAATCTCATGCGTGATTTTCGTGTGTATGGTGGTTGTTCAACAATAACTTTGAAAAAATAATGTGCACATGTTAATTTTCTACTAAGGTGGCAATTACATAAACATGCCCAACACATTTATGTTCACATTGTCTATCTAAATGTTTGGACTTTTCAAAGCAAAATTAGGGAATACCAGGTATTATAGAATATTTGGAAGCGGTTATGTAATCATATAAATTGTCAATCATATAAGAATAAAGTAGCACATCAATGAATGTAACTCTTGTATCAACAATTTATATGGCTACATAGCGAGTTCTAAATAGCTCATATTAGTGTGTAGCACTCAGTTTTAGTTATTTTAAATAATTAATTAATAGAAAATAAAATATATATTTAATGTATTAGTTATACTAAATTTTATTATAGTTATTTGTATTCTAAAAATAATATATTAAATATTGAAACTAATTGTTTACTATAAACTAATATTTTAAACTTGGGAGAGTATGAATAAATGAAGATATGATCCTTACACACTTTCTAAGAAATGTTTACGAGTGAAAACAAAGTGTTTGAAATAAACATGTCATCTATTCAAAAAGAAACATTGATTTTGATGATTGACTTTCATTACAATTTTAAAGATTGACATTACTTGTATGATGTGCTGGATCAAAAGAAAAATAGTTCAATATCTACCATTCAAAAGACAAATCTAGTCAAGTCACGTTGCTAACATCTTTATCAACAATTTATTTATTGAATAAAATAGGTAGATTTTGCATTTCATGATGCCTTAATAAATAGTTGACATTTAAGACACTTTCTATTTTTGTATTGATTGTAAAATAGTTATCATTAATATTTGTCGATCTACATGTAGGTTGTAATAAGAACATCTTCTATTTCTACGCATACTAATAATTAATGAGATTTTATAGTTCTTTAGTATTTTATCAAAGTGGACATATTAGGTCATCACTCCTATGTTAAGGAATTTTTTTAGCTATATAATTATCATTTTTCTTTCTCACATTTCTAATTCTACATCTTAAAATCACAATAATAATTGCTAAAGATCCTTGAGTCTTCTATGTTTGTGAGAAAGATCATGTTGGTCTATAATAATGAAATTTGCATATCCATGATATTTTTCATTTTTTCTTCTCCCTGCTTTTATGTGATTGTTATAATGTAATAATATACCAAAATATGACATATTCTTATGTTAGAATTAGACTACAACTTAGTCCTTATTCATTTCTATCTTACTGTTATTTACATAAATTTGCATCCATTTGTTCTCCACCTCAAGATCAACAAATTGATCTCTTCAAATTATTTCCAAAGAATGTGGGATTGATCTAGGTCATGTTAGTAATATCTGAGAGGGGGGGGGGGGGGGGGA
>MU227244.1:3749089-3790355 GCA_018584345.1 Thuja plicata
ACTTTTTCATTTAATTTATTTCCTTTTTCAACAAATAAAGTTCTTTAAGTGGGGATTTTTATTTATTTAATTAAAAGAGAGGTTTTCTTTCAATTAAATAAATTAGAAGAATTTTATTTAATTAAATTGGGAAAATTGAATTTTATTAAATAAGAGGAATTTTATTTAATTAAAAGGGAGATTAAATCTTTTAATTAAATAAAAATGGTCAAACCTTAGGAAATATTGAAATAATTGAATTAATTACAATTTGATCAAGGAAATTGATTTGAATTGAAAATATTCCAAAGCATTGATTCAGAAATTTGATAAAATGATAAAATAATAAATGGGGCCCAAAGTCTAGGCGACCATTTTAGGGTGCATACACAAATCACTTACTTAACTGTGGTTGAATAAAACAAATAAAAAAACCAGTTAAGTTTATCCTTTAGCTTTTCCAGCTAGATATTTTGTCATTTTTTGATCTCTCTGTTCCGTCGGTCAATTCTACAGTGCATCACTGGTGACAACTGCCAGTTTCGTCGGTGTTGCTTTAGTTAACTTCGAGATCTCTGTCCGTCGGGCTGATTGGATCTTTGTTCGTCGGGAAACACTATTTTTACCTGATCGGGTATCATGTGATTTTGCTTAATTGGGAAACACTATCTTTACCTCGTCAGGCATCATTGTGACTTTAATATCTGTCTTTAGCGATGGTGTGCACTCTGCTGGTGTAGTCTGTCACTTAGTGAATACTAGACTTTTATGCATTGTTGGAAGCATAACCTTTGTTCCATTGGCTCTCTGAAGTCTTTGGCATGATCATAAATTTTTTATCAAGTTTATATCAATGACAATACAAACCATTAACTGATTTAATGTTTTGCATCATCTTCAACTTAATATAGTCAATCATTTAATCAGTTATATGTCATCAAGTCCACCTAAATGAAGATGTAAATGATTCAAACAATGCATGACATCAAAATTCAAATTTATCATTTCTACCTTATGCAAAGGAGGGGGATTCTCCACCATTGAGATGATGGAATCCTCTAGAGCACATGGTCCAATACTACCTCACTTTACTAGTTTTCTAGTAAGCTAGGAAAATTAATAAAATTAAATAACAATAAACTAGGTGTATAAACTGAAACAATGAGATGATAATTTGAAATGATAAAAATATTTTGACTATGGAAACTAAAAGAGGAAGTCACTGAGACCAACTGATAGGCTTTGCAATATTTCTATCTAGGATGCACATGTAGTTCTAGGATGGTAGCGTGGATTTAGGATGCCAATGCAATACACACATATCCTATAACAAAAAGGTACAAGAGCCATACCACAAAGGTACCAGGGTGACTTAGAAAATGAACAAAATAATAAATATGCTAGAAACTACAATAGAGAATGTAGAACAGTTGAAACACACCGCTTTCATAACATAAAAAAATGAATAAGTTCTTACAACCCTCCACTAGTAAAGACTTCCAAAAATTCACTCCAATCTCCTCTCCAAACTTG
This sequence comes from Thuja plicata, assembly GCA_018584345.1. Classification (NCBI taxonomy): domain Eukaryota; kingdom Viridiplantae; phylum Streptophyta; class Pinopsida; order Cupressales; family Cupressaceae; genus Thuja; species Thuja plicata. Next base: position 3,750,602 of record MU227244.1, read on the forward strand.
CACATAATGTAGTTTATAAAAATGTTGGGGTTGTTGTTTAGAGGCCTACCAAAGTCAGACCCTTTCTTTTGTGTTTCCACCTCCACAAATAGCCAAGATCGACAGATACTTAAAAACAACATTAATAGATAAAAGAGATGATTCTATTCATATGATACTTCAAAATCCATAGAAGTAAGTTGATGGTTGAAATTTTTTTTTCTTATTAATAACACTTTTATTTCACTCTATAACCCTTCTTTAAGAATAAATAAGTAACCATAGTTGGCTAAACTAAAAATAGTTTCCCTCTGAATTAAGGTACAACTCCCTTTCAAAGATTTTCAATGAGTATAAAACTATACTAAAATCTGAACATACTGTTAACCAGAAAGTAATAAAGGATTACTAACATTCACACATCACCATGACATGAATACAATTTTGAAATAAGAAGTTCAGAAGAGTTCACAGACCCTATCTCAATATGGAGAAAATTATCTAATTGATCTTATAAACCAACAACATGTAGTGAAATATATGATAGATTTTTTTTAAAAATGAACAATCACCACAACGAAATATGAATTCACATAGGAACTCACTCTCATTAACTTGAACAAAGATTTAAGCTTGTAATAACCATTCACCATCTTCATTCACAGATAATTTTTTTCAAAAAAAATCACATACATTATAAAGTATTAATATCAGATCTATATGCTCAAAATTTGTTAGACCCCTATAATGTCTTTGACAAACATATATATAGTATATTTTAAGAGAACTATATTTAAACCCTAGAGTTAAAATATCTCTATTCTAGAATAATATTTTGTTTCTTTAGTGACCAAAGCTAAGCCAAAAGATATCTAATTTTAAACTAAGAAGTAAATAAATTCATCAGGCACGATCAAGGTTGTGGTGGCATTGTGGAACTCCCAAATTTTATTTGTTCTATTGATGGGGCACATTTCTCTTTCCATTCCTTATGTGCAGAAGAGAACTCTTGGATCTGTGCGAAATTAGGAAGGACAATATGTAGGATTCATTATTTCAAGACTTCTTTTCCCTCCTAACTTTCACCACTTTGTTCGCATTATTATAACGTTGATCAATGCAAAGAGTTAATAATGATTCAATCTTACCCATGCTTGTGAAATCATCTTTTATTAGGGTTTTGGAGTCCTTCACATACTCCATCTTTTCTTTGAAAAACTAAATTATTATATCTATAGCCTCTACAACTTTTCCATCGTCTTTCAAATATATTACATTAATATACTTCAGGCCATTTGGCATGGATTGAATGAGCTTTGTCAATTATTTCAACAATTTGATGGAATCTTCATGACCCCGCTTCACGATTGTTTTCATCCATTCAATAATTTTCTTGCACAGATGCAACACATTATCATCCAAGTTTTCCATAACCTTCTCTATCAGGAATTTGATCACACCATATTTTTAAACTTCTTTCATTTGCAAATCACTACTCCTCATGTTTCTTTTTCTTTCTCCCAATAATTAATTTATGATTCCAATTCTTTGATAACACTTACATTATCATCATACAACTTTCTTAAATCAGTAATATATATAGTACCCTCTTGGATAAATCCATTTAAACAACCATTAAAAACCTTAGTTACTATCTTTCCCCTCTGTATTTGGCCTAACATCTTATGATTTGTTCAGGATTTGGGATCAAATGAGGTTGGTAACTGAGATATAGGATGCATACTTTTATTATGAATAGCATCGATATATTTAGCCATGAGGTGTAGGGTTTGTTTCAATTCCTTCTCGTCCTTCTCATCTTTCCTAGTTCTGCTAACTATTTTCCTGGTAGAATCTTTGAGGAGATGTACATTTATAGCTTGTGAAGCAACCCCAAGATTGACCTTTTCCACCTTGAAATATTTAGTTGTTGGATCTTGGACTTCATTTTATGTTAATGGGTGAGCCACTTCTGCACTCCAATTCCCTCTATCTGGGTCAAAATCCACTCAAGAAGTAATTTTTAATTTTTTTGATTTAGGGGTCTTCCCCAAGAACTTGTTGACCATATCATCTAGAGACAAGGATAGTGAAAATACATTCCTCTTCTTACTTATTGAACTCTATAGCCATTTAGGAGTACCAATTGAAGCCCCCTTTTTAGGAGTAACTTAGTTTGGGGTCACATTGAATAGTACCATTGTGTTTGTAAATCCCTCTGCGGTTTTAACCTACTTTTTCACATCAGTGCTTTCTGCCATAGGCACATGAGAACTTTGGTCAACTATTGCGTTATCAATATCCTCTATAGAATCTAGTTCAACAAATGCCTTTTCAACAAGACTTTTCTTCTCGTTATTCTTGCTTCTTGACTCTAGTCATGAGACTCAAAATAAAAGTTGGGATATCTAGATATACAAAATGAACCTTGAACCATTAAAATGTTGAACTTCAATCGTGAGTTTCAATCCAAAGGTTCAAATTTATAGACTTTTATATACATGGAGACAAAAATTAGAAGGATTTTTCAATAATAGAGAAATGACTTAGGAAAATGAAATTCCAATCAAAAGTAAAATAAATATGCTCTATTTTTTTCTCGATAGGGAGACTATGAAGGTTTTTGACAAAAGAAAGTATAGGGGTAACATAAACTCTGATTGGGGACTAGGAATCTGAAGGACTAGTTGATGAATCTATAATTTTTGGTTACGCTAAGACTATAAAAAATGAAACAAAGAGAAAGGTACAAAGACACACCAAAAACTAAACAAGCCCGACAAATAAAAAAACTGCAACAAAACAAAATAACTGTGTACAAGAACATGAGACTCCTATTTTATAGTTGATATAACTTGAGATCCTATCCATTATAAGACAAGGGGTAGAACAGTTCCATCTAGGTATTCTATTCTTAAATACTTAGGGCCCAATACTTGATGGATTTAAATGCTCATTTATGGAGTTAATCAAATTTTCCATGAGCTCTTTAAGGTTCCATCCTTTTGTCCCACAGAAGCACTTCATCTCCTTCCATGAATTTCTTGGGCCTAAATTTACGATAAAAAATATTCTTAACTTGATCTTGATGAGAAGTTATACGGTCCACCAATTCACTTATCTCCTCATCTATCTTATTTAAATACATAACTCTATTCTCCAAATAATCTTGACAGTATTGGTCTTCAATCACTCATTGTAGCTTAGCTAAAAACAAGTTGAGAGAAATCAAAATTTAAGCTCATATTCTGTAAACTAATTCAAATGGTGCTATTCCTATCACACCTTTTGGAGTTGTCATGTTAGTCGAGAGTGATTTTTAGAGATTTTTATGCCAATCTTTGAAATTATCACTCATTGAATATCTCATAATGACTATCAAATTTTTATTACTGGATTCAACTTTCCCATTTCCTTGAGGATAATAACTTGATGAATGAGAGTGAAATACCATGATCATAGAAAAAAATAGTTAGTTCATTTGAATAAAATTTGGTATCATTGTCTACCACAATTTTCTAAGGTACCCCAAAATGCACCAATATATTCTCTTTAAGAAATTACATACAACTTCTGAGGTGGTTTTATTCACCGAGACTGCCTCTACCCATTTTGTAAAACAATTTGTAGATGTTAGAATGTGAGTGTGTCCAGCACTTGAGGGAAGTGTAAGAAGTCCAATAAAAACTAAACCCCATTGTTTGAAAGGTTCTTTTATAACAACTAGTATGAGTGGAAATGTTCCTAGTTGCAGTCTTCTTGAGAATAGTTTACATTTTCACTATTAGCTACCCATTTGTATACATCTTTGAACATACCTAGCTAATAATAACAATTCCTGAGAATCTTGAAAGTTGTAACCGAAGAAGAGAAGTGTCCACCGCATACCTCATCATGGAAAGTATTTAGAATTTCCTGTTATTTTTATTTATCTACACATATTAGGAAGGTTCCATCAAGATTTTTTTATATAAAAAAACATCCCAAATCACATATTTTGCTTCTTTCAGTGTTAAGTTTATTTTTTTCTTTGGGGACAGAGGACTTGGTAAATCTCCATATGTTAAATAGTGTGCCACATCCATAAACCAAGGGTCTTGTAAACTCACCTATAATGAAGTGGGTGGTTCCTCACTTCTTATTTATTTTCTACTATCAAACGATGCAAGACTTGGTCTTGAACCAACTTAGTTGGTTTAATATCTAAACTAAACTCTTGTATCTTAGCGACCCAGTTTTCTCAGTTATTCATTCCAAATTCTTGTTGAGTCAAACTAATCTTCATAGTTGAACTTGGCACAAACACAATAGAATGACTGTGTAGGAAGTAATACCTTTTTTTTTTGACAACTTTCACTATAGCATAAGTTTTCTTTTCTTCTAGAGAATATTTAAGTTCGTGTTTTTTAGGAGGAACACTCATGAAGGCTATTTAAGATTCTATATTCTGATCATTCTTTTGCAATAAGATGCTAGACATTGTATGTTCTGACGCATAACAATAGATAATGAAATATTTTTGAAAGTCTGGGTTTACTAGGGTTGGTGCTTGTTCACTTGCTCCTTTAACATCTTCAAAGGCCTTCCTCTCTTCTTCATTCCTTTTAAATTCTTTCTTTTCGCTCACCATTACTACAATATTTTTTGTGATCTTAGCAAAATCAGGTACAAATATCCTAAGGAAGTTAACTTTCCTAAAGAAATATTTAACTCCACTACTGTTAGAAGGAATTAGTTACTGAATCACCCCGACCCTCTCACGATCAATCTTGATGCCATGTTTTGAAACTAGGTGTCCTAGCATCTTTCCTTCTGTAATGTAGAACACTAACTTCTTTAGATTAATAGATATCCCATGATCTCTACACCTTTGCAAAATAGTTTCCAATTCTTTCAATTTAATTTTCCTTCTTTTGGATAAAATGTTTAAATCATCTATATATATGAAAATTATTTTATCCTTCAAATCACCAAAAGATAAGTTCATTTCCTATCAAAAAGTTTCACCATCATTGATCAAACGAAAGGGCATACGGCTGTAAGAAAAATATCCCCATGGGGTAGTGAAAGTGGTCTTACGTTGGTTCCCTTTGTCCAAACTTATGTGGCTATAACCCAAAAATCTATCTAGCATGGACATCATCTTCAACCCAACAAATGTCTGCAAAATATGATCCATAGGAGGTAAAGGATAATTTCCTTTCAAACTTTCCTGATTCAAATTTATGAAATCAACACTGATTCTTATTTCTCCATATTTCTTCAGTACTGGAACTATATTCGCCACCCACATTGAATGATGAATTAGATATATAATTCTATCTTGAAACATTTTATCAACCTCTCTAAAGATAGCATCTCCGACCTTTGAATTATAATTTCTTAATTATTTCCTTAATGGAACTGTACCTAGTTGCAAAGGGATATGATATTGGAACTATAATTCCTTGAAGTCTTTCAAATCATCATAGCACCAAGAAAAGACATCTTTATATTTATTCAATAGTTTAATTAATTTATGTGTTTCTTCTGGTGAGAAACATTTACCTATGTTAACAAACTTGGGATCTACTTCATCTCCAAGATTCACATTTTCATAATCTTCGAGATCATTAGCAGTCTGAGTATGCCTATTTTTTATACATCTATCATGATGGTCAAATATATTTTCTCAACTAATATTGGGCCTTTCATGATTTTATTCCATTTCAATTGAATCGCAGGTTTATCTGAATCAATTCCCAGGTCAGGAGAAAATTATTTGTATTCTAATTCAAATCCTTCAAATAAAGTCATCATAAACATTTCAAAATTTCCCAAAAAGTTCTGAATTTGTCTGTCATTCTCAAAAACCTGCTAAGATTCAACATTATCTGAGACATTAGGTTGATAAATAATTTCTATGCTATATGTATCTTCTTTACAATTAAGATGAGGGAGGAGAGAAGCTAATACAACTAAAGAATCTACCCAAGTATTCTGATCCCTAGGAACCACTTCAATAGAAAAGGCATCAAAATCTTCTATTTCACCTCAAATCCTATTTCTAGAATTTCGTAATCTTTAATTTCTCATAGTGAAAAATTTCATCACTTGTTTGACAATCAATTCAACATCACCTTTTGCTCAGAGTACCTTTATTCCTTTTCTTTTGGCCTCATCCAATCCTAGTAGAAAAGCTTCATACTCTATTGTGTTATTGGTGTTTTTAAACTCTAATTTGAAATTATAAGGAAATTTCTCATTTTTAGGAGATATCAAAACTACACCTACTCCATAGCCCACTAATGAAAAACTACCATCAAATTCCATGATCTAGACACATTCAGAATAATTAGGTTTTAGTACTGATTCCTCCTCCTCATTTTTAGAAAATATCATATAGTTTCCAAATTTGCATTCTTGGTATAGTATTTAGGATCTAGGATCATCATATGGAAATAAAGTGAACTTGGACTTTGCTTTAGGTTTTAATTTTACCTTTTTTCTTCCCTACTAGAATTATTGGTTCTGACCAATCCATTTTAATTTCTCCACCCAAATCATTACAAAAATCTCTACTCAGTAGCATGCCTTAATTGGCAGGAATATTCTCTACCAGAATAGTCAGATTCATTCTTTTACTAGGATATACACTACAAGGGAAAGTTGTGAATCTTTTAGTTTCCCAAGCAAAGGAATTTTCTTACTCTCCATGTAATAGTACCTACCAAATATTTTAGTGAGAGATAGGGTCAGGGATTTGTGACACAAGGAGGGAAGTACTCATGGCCAAAGGCACTCCAAAATACTAAACCAGATTGTAGATACACAATACAGAAGAAACCACACAAGAAGGAGAGAAGAAACAACAGATACTTTCATATATTAATCAAGCTCATTACATGTCAGGCTGTAAGGACTTCCCGGTTTTGGCCATATACATTCAAATGAATTACAGAATGATCTTCCTACATGCAAGGTCACATACCTACCATCCAAATATCACAACACTTAATCTTCTATCACAATCTGATACCCAAATCCCTACTTCCAGAATTGATGCCCTAAACTAAGAATAGAGAAAAAAATATATATAAGAGTACACCAAAGATGTCGGAACTCAAATCCCTAAGAGAGACCTAGATTTAGGTCCACAAAGATCCCAATGAGAGACCCCACATTAATTACATAATTGAAATTAAATGCAGAAGTTGGCCAGATCAGGATAAACAACTTGGTGAAGATAAACTGAGTGACAACAACCAATTTAGTAAGAATGTAACTGAGCATCAAAAACCAACTGAGTGAAAGAAGCAATTAAGAAGCCAACATACACCAAGACCCATCGGTAAATTAAGAAAGAGCAAGTAACTTAGCAACAATAGTTACCGAGCACTTCACCGAGAAGACTCCAAACAAACTAAAAAGCAAACATCTTTTTGGTTGAGCAGGATTGCCAAGGACCCAAGATGCTCCTACATCAGACACCTGAGGGTACAAGAAATTATTCCCCAAATCATGTATTAGGTCCAACCTGAAATGAATCCAACTTGGATTGAGAAATCCAAGATGAGTCCTCAATCGGTCTGTTCTTCCACTTTATTAGATACTCCATGTATTGCTTTCCTCTTGTACTTCTTCCTACTCTCTATTTCAAAATATTTTCAACTTCCTCTATCTATTTCTTAGGATAATCACTCAATATTGTCACTTCTTCATCAGGTTCGTTATATTCATCAAAGTCTAAAATATTGAATATAGGTGATATATCGATGTCATCAGGTAATTCTACTTCATAAGCATTTCTAGTGTCAAATCCTCTCAGTATTTTGCAAGGACCAAATTTCCTCATCTTCAATTTACCATATGTTCCAACAGGAAATTTTCCTTTCTTCAAATGAACCATAACTACATCACGAACTTCAAAATTTTTATGTCTTCTTGATTTATCTGCACTGTTCTTATATATTTCTAATTATTTTTCTCCAACTTCTATTTTACATCCTCATGTAATGTCTTCACATACTCAAAAAATTCTTCTTCTTCAGTACTCTTTTTCTCTTCTCCAGCAATGTTTCTCAAGTGTGATATACCTCTCGTTTGTGTGCCATGAAAAATTTAAAAAGGTGTCTTTTCAATACTTGTGTTTGTTGAACTACTGTATGCAAACTCTACTTGTGCCAACATCAAATTCCAAATACTCGGTGCGTCTCCAACTAAACATCCAAAAAGTTACCCAAAATTTGTTTTAAAACCTCTGTTTGTCCATCAGTGTGTGGATGAAATGTAGAACTATACTTCAACTCAGTGTCCAACTTCTTCCAAAGTTTTTTTCCAAAAGTAGCTAACAAATTTACTATCTTGGTCAAAGATAATACTCTTTGGTAATTCATGCAATCTGACAATCTCCTTAAAGAAAAGATCTACTATATGTACTGCATCTGATGTTTTCTTATATGGTATGAATTGTTTCATCTTAGAAAAACTATCCACCACAACAAATATGGAATAATTACCTCTTTTTGTCCTCAGTAAGCCAAGAACAAAATCCATGCTGATGCCACTCCAAGGTTTCTCAGGAATAGTAATCAATGTATAAAAATTAGTATTCTGACTTACTCCTTTTGTAACTTGACAAACTCCACAACTTTTCACAAATTTTTGAACATCCTTATACAATTGACACCAAAAATACCTTTCCTTAAGCAAACTCAGTGTCTTATCAATACCAAAATGTCCAGCAAAACCACTACTATGTTTCTCCTTTATCAGATTAGTTCTCATTGATCCTTTCGTTATGCACAACTAAATGCCTTTTAAAAACGTATCTTCCTGAATGAAATAGTATTCATACTTACTTGATTGATTTGGAATAGGTCCTCTACACACTCTCCACTACTCAAAAAAATTAGGATCACTTTCATATAAATTCTTCATATCATCAAACCAAGAACTTCAATTCTCATTTTAGTCAACAATGATCTTCTTCTACTCAATGCATCAACAACTCAGTTAAAAGCTCCACTCTTATGCTTAATCACAAATGTGAAACTCTTCAAATATGCCACCCATTTTATATGTCTCTTATTCAACTTATTTTGACTACCCAAATATTGTAAAGCCTTATGATCAGTATACAACACAAATTCATTTGGCATTAGATAATGTATCCATTTCTTCATAGCTTGAACAATAGCATAGAATTCTTGACCATAGATAAAATATTTCCTTTTTGCATAATTCAACTTTTCACTAAAGAATGCAACAGGTTTGTATACATTCTTGAGCCAACACAACTCCTATTGCACTTCCACTTGCATCACATTCAACTTGAATTACCTTATTAAAATTAGGTAAGGCTAACACAGGTAATTCAATAACCTTTAGCTTCAAAGTCTCAAAACTCTTATCAGCTCCATGTGTCCATTTGAATTCTCTTTTATCTCCTCTCATTATCTCAGTCATAGCATTAGAAATAGAACTGAAATATCTAATAAACTTCCTGTAAAAACTTGCTAATCCATGAAATGATCTTACCTCACTGACATTCTTAGGTGTAGGCCAACTAAGTATAGCTTCAACCTTCTCAGCATCCATCTTCAAACCATTATCTGAAATCACAAAACCTAAATACACAAGTTCTTCTTTCATGAAGGAACACTTTTTCATATTTATCAACAACTTCTCCTCTTTCAATCTCTACAATACTTGTTTTATATGCATCAAAATCTCTTTTCTAGTCTTACTAAATATTAAAATATCATCCAAGTAAAAAATCACACATTTATTTAAGAATTTCTTCAAAACTTCATTCATTAACCTCATAAATGTACTCGGTGCATTAGTTAAACAAAAAATCATAACCAACCACTCATATAAACCTTCTTTCATTTTGAAAGCAGTCTTCCACTCATCACCATCTCTGATTCCGATCCTCGGTATAGGATACATATACTTAACTGTGATATTACTGATTTCTCTTGAATCAGTGCACATTCACCATTCTCCATTCTTCTTAGTTGCCAATACAAAGTTGGTACTGCACATGGACTCAAACTTTTTCTATTCAAACCCTTGTTCAATAACTCATGAACTTGTCAGTTAAGATCTTCATTCTCAGTTGGTGTTAACCTATGTGGTGCCTTGTTTGGTAAACTAGCTCTAGGAATCAGATCCATAAAATGACTAATATCTCTCATTTGTGGTAAACCATTGAGTACATTATCTGAAATGATCTTTGTTATGCCCTGCATACCTGTCCCTACATTTTGTGTGCAAAATGTTGGGTCCCCCGTTGTTTTCTGCTTTTGGTTCTTGCCTTGTCTTCTTTGCCTTTGCTTCTTTGGTTTCCTTCTCTATTTTTTCTTTCCCGTAGTGTTCCTCATGTCTCTGGGACCCGGTCTCAGAGTTGGTCATTTCTTTTCTAGAATCCGGATCCCGGACTTTGGGATTCCTTTCCACAATGTCTTCTTTCCGTAAGAGGGTATGGTCACACGGAATCCCCGGGCCCAGAGTCTGAAAGTTTACCTATTCTGGAGTTTGTGGAGAGAAGGGTAACTTGATTTTACCTTAGGTATAAATAAGGTTTACCTATCATTTTCACAGTTACCATGATTGAAACACTTAGGCAATTTTTGGGCGATTCATAGGTGATTTGAGCAAAAATTGAGTGCATGCTTCTCTGAACTTAGTGAGTAACAATGAAGTGATCTTCAGTAGTGGTGCATGATGTTGGAGGTGAAAACTGTTGTAGAGTGGTCTTGTACTTCTCCCCTTTTCCATTCTTCAGTTTCTAGGTTGGTGTTTCTGGTTCTTTCCTTCATTTTTAGATTTTTGTCATTGTGTTTCCTTTTTTTGTTTCTGCTTCGCTTTGTTTGCATTTTTGCTTTGCATCCTTTTCATCTATTTCACCACCCACTTTTGGGTTGGCTTTGGCAGAGGGTTTTTTTCCCTCTATGTGGTGTAGGATATTGTATATTTTGTATATTTGCAGCGTTGTTTTGTTAGGGTAGTTGTTTTGCATTTTTGTTCTATCGTAAATATGATGTATATGATGTATATCCTCTATTTTCCATGTATATATCCTTTGACCCCACTATACTTAGTTATATATTCCATGTGTGTCTGCTCGGTCTCATGTTAAGATCACCATGCTTTGTTTATATTTTGTCCAGGTTTGCAAGCTCGTTCTAGATGGAATACCGCCTGGTTGAAGCTCGGCTCTGGGCTGGTTTCAACCAGGTGGTTTTCTCTCTCCTCCATCAATTAGCCTTCATGTTTTATTTATGTCCCACGTGTGCATTCAATACTGTCCAAGTGGCCTCCACTTTTTGTGCATTCAGACATTTGGTGTCATTGTCGTCATAGCTCCCCATTTATTGCATAGCCATGTGACGCCCACGTGGGCCTAACAACTCACTTTTCACTCACATCTTCCAATAGTTAGTTTTCTAGATGCCAGGTCCTTTGTCTCCAAACCACATCTTATTTTTTCTGAGTATGCCGAAACCCCTAGACCCGAATAGTGGTTAATTTCTTAAGTTTGCATTATATAAATATATTTTTTCAAGATTTTGGACCCAAACTAACTTTTCAGGCAAAGGACGTGCCTCGGTGGTAAGATCTCTGGATCCTGGAGTATTATTTATCTATGAATTCTAACGGTCACCTTGCCTTGTAGGTTTTCAAAACAACATGCCTTCACTATGTCTAAGGCTTCTGCATCTTCACCACCTGGGAATTCGGAACTCCCCTCCATGGTGATCACCAGGGCAGCTGTTAGATCCAAAATCGAGAGGGCCTTAGAGAAACTTCCCCTTGGCATGAAATATCTGAAGGACAATGTTGTTGTGGGGTCAAAGATTGAATCCCAAGTCTATTTTATCACCGACACCAGCATCGGTATGTGGGCAGAGATGCAGGCCCTGGTTAAGATAATATTTATTCAATGACAGTCCTAGGATCCATTAGTGATCAACATTGGGGATTCTAGGATCTTCAAGGCCACTTGTTTCCCATGCTTAGTGCAGGCCCCAGAGCTTATTCTCACCCTTGTGGCACATTACAACTCCTCCATCTAGGCCATCATGCTTTCCGCCCTAGTCCCGACCGGATATCCCATCCCCATGGTGTCTCTCAATGCTGCCACTTTTTGGGCAGGTTTGGGGATTCCCCAGTTTGATGATCCAGCCTTCGTTACCAGAGCTGATGCTTTGGGGCAGTTTCAGCAGCTGGAGGTCATGGCCTGACAATATAGGAACAACCATTGGCTCAAGACTCCGAAGAGCAACCCCAAGAAAATGAAATTAGAGATCCCCCGATCTGAGTTTAAAGAAAGTATCCAAATGGGGATTATAGCACTATGCCAGATCTTTGGGAAACCCCATGCCTGAGAGTTCTCAGGGTGGATGTACTACTTTTTTCTTGGCATCTCTACTAGAGAGCAATACTTTGATTGGGCCACCGTTATTTCTAATCATGTAAACTCTCAGTTCCTTCAGGTGGCCAGAAGCACAAATTCTATATGACCTCTTATGTTCTCTTGGCCTTAGCAAAACAATGACCCATCACCAACGGGCTGCTCACATCAGGTGTACTTGGGATCAGTCCAGGTCAAAAGGCTCCCTAGGATTATTTCCCACAAATTCAATGGGAGTCTAGTTTCCCCAGCTTCTATCAGGTGAATGATGCCTTCATCTACTACAATCTACTCACACCTACCGAGGATGTCGAGTACCACCTCTCCAAAGAGGCAATAGATTTGGTTAGAAGTTATGGCCAAAAGTACATCCAATTCTAGTAACATACCTATATTTAGATAACCGGCTTCTCTGGGAAACTTTACTTGTCGCCCAAACATTGTGGGAACAAAATAATCCTCTTATAATATTACAAACAAATGCTGGAGCTACATGCCTTATACGCTCTAAAGAAGGTGATGAATGTTCCATTCCCAATCACTTGTGGGAATTACTCATGCAATTTGGTCATAGCCAAGGAGGTAGACAGTGAACTCAAGAGCCTAAACTTGGCAAAATTTTATCTATCATGGAAGAACTTTGATCCGCTTGGAAAAATTGCATTGGCACTTCCCCGGGCATCAGAGCTCCACCGATTTCACATGGAGGACTTCTAGGAAGATTGCTAGGATGATGTTGAAGTCTAGAATCAGCATTATGTCTGGATGACCATGGGAATGATGGAAAGATTGAAGCTTCAAAATTTTTTGGATAAATTCTCGGACACCAGCCCCACAATAGATCCCCAGTACAAGGCAAGGGGAGTTGATAAGATGGCCCTCCCACTGGTAGATTGGAATACCTAGGAGGGGCCTACCATTGAAGAAATCACTCTTAATGTGGCCAAGTATAGCCATGAATACTTTAAGAGGGTATACCCTAGGAGCACTGAAGATTTGGCCCGATGGTACAAAAGTTGACTTGCAGGGCCGGAACCTCTTCACGGGGAGAGGATAAAGGAAAGGGAAAAATGGGAACTCTAACCTTGCATGAGACCCCCATAAAAGAGCAACTGAAGAAGATGTTGGAGGCCTCCCAATAGATGAGAGATAAATTGATCACACGGTTGGCCACTTCAGTGCTCATGATCGGACCTGTCCATCCTCCCTCTTCCCCTTCACTTGTCCTCCCTCTTCCCCTTCACTAGCAACATTGATGGTCAGAGCGACATGAATGGGGGCAGAAGAAGAGTAGGTGGCCCTAAGGGATACAGGGCCTCCTTTGGTTACCAAGTGAAAGAAAAGGCTCAATCTAAAGCCAAGGGTAGAACCAGAGCTTAGGATGCCACACATCCTTGAAGTACAGATCGTTTCTTTCGACTCTCCAGAGCTGGAGAAAGAACCAAAGCACATCCACACCCTGGAAAATCCTCCCCCTCATGAAGAATTTGATGATGTATTTAGAACTGATGAGTTTGGGAATTTGCAGGGAGACCTCGCATAGTTGGAGGAATAAATTGCCGTGCAGGAGGAAGCTCCGGAGCAGGAATCTGCGCAGGAACAAGAAGCACAAATGGAAGAAGAAAAGGGGCCGAAACAAGTGAATACCTCCAGAGTCCCAAAAATACAATTTATGGGAGTTTCAAGCCAACAAATACCAAATAAATAAATGGCATCAATTGGGGAAACCGGATCCATAGGAACAACTGTGACCCCAACTGCCATGTTCCAAATGCCACTCCCAAAGGTAACATTTGGGGAGGTAATCACTATGACCCAAACATTGAATCTTGGCCCATTGCCTCCCCCACTACCAGAAGATATACCAATAGAATAGAACCTCCCAGCCACAGAGGTTGAGGAAGAGCAGTGATAAGATGAAGAAGAGAACCCTGGGGAAACCAATGAAGATCTGAATATTTCCGAGGATATAGACACCAGAGAAAATGTTGCCAGTGAGTCAGAAGATATAGGGAAGGAGCAAGAAGAGGCTCATACTATTGAAGGGGCACAACAAGAACCTGGGGAGAAATCACATGAGAAAACTTTGGCTACAAAACCACCCCTACCACCATAGTGGTTGGTGGAATCTCAAAACTGAAAGGCCCCAGCAACACCCAAGGCCCATCTTTCTTTGGCGGAGATGATGGCTCTGGCACAAAACCTGCCAAAGACTAAGAAAGCCCAGATAGTCCACACTCTTCAGACTGAGCCAGGCAAAGAAAAAGTCACAGTAACCAGATGTGGACGGGGCAATGGCTGAAGCCATAGATTACGATGTCACAGAGGTGTTGCTGGGGAAGAGAGGAAAATAGGGTGAATTGGACCTATTGAGAGAAGCAGCCAAGGCAGTGGAGGCTCGCTATGAGAAAGAGGCCCAAAAGTTCAAGGCAGAAAAGGAGAAAAATGTAACCCTCATGGGGCTACTGACTAAGCTAGCCTAACCCATTAGCGTTATTCCCTTAGGGGCCTCTATGTCAGATGCACCACTTCCTCAAAGTGATATAGACTCATTATGGGTGATGAAGAGAAAGGCCCAAGTGGTTGATGAATGGTTTGCCTTGCAGTTGGGAAATGTCCAATGTTTCTTGGTGTCCACACTCCTGGATCTATATGCGGCCTACCACGTCTTACACTAGGCCAAAAATACCATCTCCATATGGGAGGGAGATATCGAGAATTATGAGGCATGGAAGGTTGAGTTAGAAGAACTCATCAGCCTCGGAGAGGAGATTGTCTCTAAGTCTAGAATTTTAGGAGAAGAATCATTTGATTTTGTAAGGACCCAACACTCCATACTTGACCTCACATTGGGGGTTATCAAGAAACTGGTGGGGATCTTGCATGATAAGGTCAATGCAGTCTAATATTCTTTCAATTTATACAAGTCTTTTGTTTTGAAGGTCTCCGAAGCTGACCCGTTTAGCAGTGACACATGCATGCTGGAGGAATATGTTTTGGGGAAGTTTGATGAATTAATGGAATTAAGGTATCAATCCCAAGAGGGGATAGATGGAGAAAAAATGACACGAATAACTCGCACGGTGCTCAAAGGTCATGATGCGGAAAAAATGGCCAAAGAATTTAAGGGAAATATTCTAGACCTGGGAGAGAAGATTGAGGTGGCCAAGTACCGATGGGTTGGCCTTAGATACATTGATGAAGATGGAATTTCCCATCTCCTCCAGACCTTCAATGAAAAAAAACAACAATAGAGATCCTCTAGGAGTTGGAGAACTTTTAGGGAAAATGTTTTTGTATTCTTTATTCTTTTGGAATGTATGTTCTCAGATCTCAAAGTTCCAGATACTGCATTTTTGAATTCTTTGTGATGTGTGTCTCGGATTCCAATGCCGACCAGTCACTTTAAAGCCAGTTAATAAAGGTTGTCAGAAGGTAGATAGCTACATCAAGGCACATTAACTCGACTAGAGGGTTTTGATAGATGGTCTTCCCAAGGTGCTACTTCAGAGATACACCTAGCGCATTGGAGATAGGGTGCCACTTTTGCCATTTATGAGGCACGTAGTCTCGATCCCTGGAGGATCATATTTCTTCTTTCTCCTTCTTGGCTCTTGTCTCGAGGCTAATTCTTCCATTGTATCTTTCTTGTCTTATTCTTCTTACATGTCAGACCTTTCCATCTCGAGGTCTTTTGTAGAGTGGTGCAGGTAGTACCGGCCACCGAATAATGTATTTTATTGTGAAGTGTAATATAAGTTAGGGTTAGGGTTAGATCGAGAGCTGTGTATAAATAATAAGTCTAGCCTCATTCCAAGGCTTGGCAAAATTGATGATTTTGCAGTCCAGATTTAATAGCAAAGCAGTCCATAGTTAATAGAAAAGAATTTTTTTCTCATTTCTTAGTTGCAGAGCTCAATGCTCCATAGTTTAAGCTTCCAGTAGTTAGATGCTCCCTTGGATCCACCATTGTACCATGCACCAGTGCTTGCTGGAAGAGACATTAATGA
The DNA here is from genome assembly GCA_018584345.1 of Thuja plicata. Lineage (NCBI taxonomy): Eukaryota > Viridiplantae > Streptophyta > Pinopsida > Cupressales > Cupressaceae > Thuja > Thuja plicata. The sequence continues at coordinate 3,766,991 of MU227244.1, forward strand.
AGAAAGAAGAATTCTCTCAATGATGTTGTTGGCATTTTGTCTTCTGGGTTAATGGTATTTTATGCTTTGTGTTCTTCATGTCCTTTTCTCTAATACTTAAAGTAGATTAACGACCTCCTTTCCTTTGCTACTGATGAAATATGAACTGATGGTTGTATTTTTCTTCGGTATTTAGTGTAGTGTGTTAGAGCATTGGTTATATCTTGAATGTTTAGCATAAATATAGGTAGATGAAATCTTTCTAACCCTACAAGATCTTTTGAATTTTATTAGTGAAATAAAATCATGCTTGGAGAAAATACCACTTACTTGAATCCCTAGAGTTGACGGGTTGAAGATAACCAGCTATCCCCCTCAAAAAATATTCACATCTCCCAACTGAGCCCCGCACTATTGAGACCCGACTCTCACGTGCTTGGAGGCCTGGGGAATCTCATTTCCCTGGACAACCTTTACAAGTGAATTTGGTCGGTACCCCGGTACCCAGTGACAACTTACAACTGTTGGCAGACCCGGTCACAAAGCCCTGTCAATAGAAAATGGCGCTAGAAGGAGGGCATGAACTTGTCCCCCTCTTAGGATTCTGATTTTACACCTCCCGAGGGTTCCCCAAGCTGTAGTTCTAGGAGTCAATCCTTCAATAGGATTGGGTCTTTTTCCCCAGTGAGATTTGAAAGAATCCTTAGATTAGCCCCTGATCTCGGAAGGTTTGTAGAACTCGAGCCTCCTGCTTGAAAGAAATGAATCCCAAAAATCACACCAACCACCATTGTCTGGGGCTCTAGTGTACCACAGAATATCCAAACTTACTAGACAATCCTGGGAATCAACATTCAACCTACTCATAACTCAACTCCCCAAATGGTTGCATATTTCAGAAATATTAGGTCCCCTATGGGAACTTTCCTGGGCACAACCAATGATTTACCCTCGCACCCAAAAAAGATTTTCCCATGGTATGAACACCTAGGCTCGTGAACTGCAGAGGAACATAGCTTGCAGGCATACAAAGATGCCATGAACTGACACTGGATCCAACATGAAGATGTTGTGACCCGGATGTTTCCCCTATTCCTAGGACAAGGCAAACTGAACTGGTACCTTATCCTTCCCGCCAACTCCATCAACAATTGGTAGGACATGGAGGATGCCTTCTTGGTTACCTTTTTCATACATGTAGACCCAACTTGGTCCCACAGCTAGTTCATTTCCATCAAAAAGGAACCAAATGAACCCCTTGCAACATTTAATCACCGGTTCCAACATGCCTTGAAGCGGTGCATAGGTCCTTTCGTCCCATCCGCGGAAGTAACCATATAGACCTATCTCAATGCAATGGACCCCTTCATTTCCACTCTCCTTTGGAGAACTACCACCCTGAGTGACCGGGATACTTTGGTGAAAGTTTACAACCTAGCCCTAGAACTGTCCCATGGCCTCAATAAGTCCCCTGGTGGTATTGGGAAGAGTACACCATTCAATATGATCGTTGACAAAACTATGTACGCTAGGGGATATAACCCCAATTTGGCAATGGGTGCCCCCACGATGGCCATGAATCCCCCACCACCACCGATAGACTAGTAGGCCTAGTATGTTTATCCATCAAAGAATCAAGCAATATCAGGTTTCGAATCTCTCCCTTGGAACTAGCCGTAGTAGAATCAAAAATAATAGAAACAACCATCCAGAGTGCCCTTCTTCCAATCACCCACAGCTAGGGGATTTCTTCCCTCAACTTTGGAAAATACTGTTGCTTTCTCAGGGAACCAACAACAACCGTCACATTGTGACACAAACACTCAATTGACCACTGAGGTTGAGTCTCTCTAGTGAATGCTATCCACCTTGATTGTGGACATGGGTTAAGTGAAAGTGGGGTCTTATGCACCCCAGAACTCCAATTCCCAAAGAGGAAATATTTTCTCCGGCCAACGAAACAACAATGCCGAAGGAAGAAATTTCAACAATGGACCTCGGCCAACCAACAACAATGGAACAACAATGCAAATGTCAGAGGTCCACCTCTGAACCAAAATGCCAACCAAAGTGGTGTTGGAACATCCCATTTCATGCTAGTCATAGACTTCTAGTCCATGACTAATTGGTATAGATTGCATAACACAGGTTCCCACAATGAGGTAAACTATGCCACACTGGAGAAAGTCATCATGATTTCCCAGCTGGATAGGAAAAAATCATCTGATCTTACTCCCCCAAAACCTCCTATGCAAGAGCCAACTCATGGTGCATTCACCTATGAGACCGTCTTCTTTGGATCCGCCAAAGAAGACGAACAAGAATCTGAATTGTAGGGATTCTTTGATGAATCAATCCTGACCTTTGAGGCAAATGCCTTCACTAACCCAGGGTATCCTTACATTACTCGAAGCCAGACTAGTAAAGGAGCATTTTACACACTAACACCTCCCAAGGACACTCCTCCCTGGGACAATACAAATGACCGACCTATCCCTCCAAAAGGTTCTATCTCTAACCAAGAAAAAGACCCAGTTGATGGAAGCCACCAATTCCTGGGAGGAATATTTGACAGCACAAAGGTGTTAGAACAAACCACCATCTCCATGACCTTGATGGAGGTTTTACTAAACTATCTCGAGCAGAAGAAGTCTCTTTTGAAGCTCCTGGGAAACCTGGAGGTTGTCAGTCACCCACCCAAGACTGTCTCTTTTGAGGACGCCAACACGACTGTCTTCCTAGGAAATACGGATGACCCTCCATTCCTACTAGGCCTGAACATACAAGGAAAAAATGTACACAATTTCCTAGTGGATTCTAGGGCTTCAGGAAACATCATGCCCTTATCCATATGCCAGAAGCTTAGATTCTGACCCACCCCATCTAATAGTGCAGTGATTCAGTTGGATAAAAATGTTGTGAAAATGGTGGGTGAGTTGAAGAATGTCTGGATACAGCTAATCCAGGACCCTAGAATAGCCAGTTTAATCAATATCCAAGTGGTGGACATCCCAGAGACTTATGGGATGTTATTAAGTCAGAATTGGTCTAAATCCTTGAACGAATACTTTTTGACCAACTTTTCCCACTCATGGCTCCTCTGGGAAGGAGAATCAAACAAGATACAGGTTGAAAGTGAGCTTGGGATGAAGTAGGCCCTTACCAAATTTGGGAGGGTTAATGAGGTCTTATTCTCTGAGATCTCCCCTAGGGTGTACCAACCCCTTAAAATCTTAATGTTCGATTTCACGCCGGGAGAGAATCCCATAGTTCTATAGAGAACCCAGGACCTAGAAGAAAAATTGAGGGTTGAGGTTAACTCTCAAGGTGAAATGGCGACCCCCGCTACGCTCTTGTTTGACACTTGGTGCTGGGTACATTATTAGAAGAATTCAGAACTAGAGTGCGATCCTTATCTTTCCATCACTACCTGACACATTGATGCCTTCCAGAACAAAGAACCTACAGCTGATTCCTCGGAGCCCAAAATTCCTATTGGAAGCATTTCTTCAGTACCATCTCTCTGGGGATATCAATCCCAAACCCCTCCAGAAGTGAACCTTACCAACACATCATGAACATGGGAGGAAACTCCTAAGTCTCCCAAAAACAATCGAAAGGCTACTCCATCTCCCCAGCTCTAGACTATAAGCGACGACCTATGGACCCTCAAGTTTGATGGGGCCCATTCTAAACAAGGCTGTGGGGCCAAAGTAGAATTTATCAACCCGTGAGGGAAATCCTTCCGCATGTCCTCCAGGCTACAATTTAACTACACAAACAATGTTATGGAGTACGAGGCCTTAGTCCTTAGACTCCTATTTGCATTAAGGAAAGTAATCACTCACCTCTAGGCCCTAGGTGATTTAGAGTTGATTGTCAAACAAGTCCAGAGTCAGTATACATGTCATGATAAGAGGCTTGCGGCATACCGTAATTAGGCATGGAGCCTTATCAAGGATTTCAAATCCTTCGGCATTGATCTCATTCCCCAGAAATGGAATTATGTCCCAGATGCCCTCGCTATTTTTGCCAGCACACTTGAGCCCATGGCCGACTCACGACTTTGGAGATTTTCTATTGATATGATCCGCACCCTGTCCATTCTAGTTAATCTCACCCACTTTCAATTTTTTGAGGATGATTAGCATATCCTGGCCTTCATGGCCAATGTTGGTGTCTTCGAGGACCAGATAGTGGAAGAATGAGACCATGATGATACTGGGTAGGCTGATGAAGATGATGGGATCATGGACCTACCTACCAACACCATCCCGAAGGGGATGGTCATGCTTGAACGTATCTTTGACAGGGACCCTCAGGGCCAGGAAAAGATATCATCCTCCACTGAGGGAGGAAAATTTGAGAAAGTGAATGTCAGCCAGCCCGGTGATGAAAAGATGATACACATTGGTACCTCCTGCTCCCCTAAGGAGAAGGAGAAGATTCTTGTGGTTCTCTGAGAATACATAGACATGATCGCATGGGGATATGAGGATTTGAAGACATATGACACATTCGTTATGACTCATACCATTTCCTTGAGACCTGATGCTAAGCCTTTTTGGCAAAAGCAACGACCAGTCAACCCACTGATCTAACCTCTGACTTGTCAAGAGGTGGAAAAACTATTGTCAGCCTGGATAATCTTTCCAATCTGACATACTACGTGGGTTGCTAATTTGGTCCCAGTTAGGAAGAAGAGCGGTGAAATTTGCCTTTGCGTAGATTTCTAAAATTTGAATAGGGCCTCCAAGAAATATAATTACCCTCTCCCCTCATTAGATGAGGTGTTGTAGATAGTGAATGAATCCCAGATGATGTCATTCTTAGATGGATTCTCCAGTTACAACCAAGTTATGGTTAAGTTTGAAGATAGAGATAAAATGACGTTTACCACCAAGTGGGGAATGTTTGCATATCAAAGAATTCCCTTTTTCTTAATTAACGTAGGGGCCACATTTTAGAAGGCCATGGACATTGCATTTGAAGGCCTTGTGAACTGGTGCATAATCATCTACATGGATGATTTGACCATCTTTTCCTGGGACAGGTGTGACCGTTTTGCCCACCTCGCCCAGATCTGTGAGAGATGTCGCTGGTATGGAATATCCCTCAACCCCAAGAAGTGCATATTTGGGGTCACCAAAGGGAAGCTTCTTGGGTATATTGTCTTTGAGAAGGGTATATCCATTGACCCTAAGAGAGTTGAAGAATTTTTAAATTTTCAAATGCCCGACAGCAAGAAGGAGATGCGATCCTTCTTTAGAAAGATCAACTTTGTCTGATGATTCATCACAGGGTTTGCCAAAATAGTAAATCCACTCAATGAAATGATGAAGAAAGATACCAAAATTGAGTGGAGTCCTGAGGTAAAGTGAGCATTCACCCAAATTAAATAGATGATAATTGAGGCACTAGTTCTAGCTAGCCCAGACTACTCCCTCCCATTTTATATTTACTCCTTTGCTTCACCACATTCTGCTGCGCCCACATTGACCCAAAAGGTTGAAGGGGAAGAATGACCAATAGCTTTCATGAGCTCCCCCTTTAATAATGCTAAATTTTGGTATTCAACATTGGAAAAATAGGCCTTTGCTCTTGTTCACGCCGTAAAGAAATTTTGGCATTACATTCTCCGGAGCAAGGTGCATGCTATCATCCTGGACCAGGCAGTGAAATCTCTATTGATGCAGAGTGAGTTGGGAAAGAGCTGGGGGAAATTGATGGCCATCCTTGAGGAATATGACTTAGAAATGAAACCCATGAAGATAGTTCAAGGTCAGGGACTAATTCGAGCGATGGTTGAAGATAATCCCCACATAGAATGTCAAACATACGCAATGGAGTCTATCACTCAAGACCTGTGGTACACTAATCTGGTGTACTTATTGTTAAACAACAGATTCCTAGAGGGGTTACCTCCCAACAAATGTCATGCCCTACAGATGAAAAGTGCCCACTTCATGATCAAAAACTCTACACTTTACCACAGGAACTATGAAAGAGTATACCTTCGGGGCATCGACAGGGACCAAGCTGCAAAAATAATTGAAGAATTCCATGGGTAGTTTGGGAGCGAGAATGGCTCAACCGATGCCACTAGCCATCAAATCCATCAGACTAGATATTATTGGCCCTGCATATTTAAATATGTCTACACTCACATCCGGAAGTGCCATACCTGCCAGACTGTGGCACATTCATGAGCGTAACCCGACTATGCCTTTACAACCGGTCTTTGAGGCTAGGCCTTTTTCCCAATGGGCATTTGAATTTATCAGGGAAATCAACCCCAACTCATCTACCAACCACTGATACATCCTAACTACAATTTATTACTGCACCTGGTGGTCTGAAGCCATACCTTGAAAAAACAACACAACAGACGTGGTTATCAAATTCCTGGAAGAAAACATCAGCACGAGATTTAGAATGCCTTTTGCTATAGTATGTGACAATGGTTTAAAATTTTATTTGGCATAAATACTTGAATGGACCTATGACCAGAAGATTAATTTGAAGTTATCCAGCAATTATTACCCCCAGGGGAATGGTGTTGCTAAATTTATGAACAAAAATCTACTCGAAGTGATCAAACACCTGCTAGAACACAATCCCCGAGATTGGCACCAAAAGCTAAGATTCACACTCTGGGTAGATCAAATTTAAATTAAGGCCACCCTAGGAATGTCCCCATTCCATCTAATTTATGGCTAGAACCCAGTGTTCCCAATCAACTTATAGATCCCAATTTTGCAGTTCATGCAGGAATTTGGCAACTGAGATAACATTGTGGAGGTTCGGCTCCTAAATCTGGTGCGAATGGAAAAATAACATGACATAGACCTTGAATATTTCACACATCACCAAGCAGTGATAAAATGATGGTTTGACTGAAGAGCCCAATACAAGGCCTTTTAGATTTTGGACTTGGTCCTTTTGTGGGATAAAGCCCAGGAAAAGAAAGGAAAGCACACCAAGTTCCAACGGCTCTGGCTTAGGCCATATCTCATCTCAAAAATCTGCAGGGAAAATACCTACTAGCTCAATACCATGACTGGAGAACCTATCCCATTTCCCATCAATGGACAGTTTCTCAAACATTACTTCGAATGAGGCCGGTTTGCCTAGAAGTTGTATTTGATGTAAATTTTCTTGCTTGTAAATATTTCTTTCCTGGTGTCCCTATTTGGGGGTGCCTTGCCTTGTAAATAGTCTTGCGGGCCATCATCCTTTGGGGCTTCCCCTTTTTCATTTTCTTGTTTCCTTTTTTGGGTTCCAGTGTTTTTTGGCCCCCCTCTTGTAAGGCTGGTATGCTTCGCATAACATCTAGTCTCCAGGATGGTGCCTCTGGCATTGCGGTGAACTTAAGAATATATTGTTAGCATGGTGGAATTGGTCTGATCTTCGGAGTTATTTTCCAAGTTTGGTAGAAAATTATGAGTAATCTTCATTAGATTTATCCCCAGAAGTCTGGTAGTCAGTGAAATAAAGAAGGAACAAGTAATCAGACACATCGAGGGTAGATCGGTTGCACAAGTTGGTTGACCCAAGTCTGAACTTTTAAAGGTTCTTTCAAGGTTTGGAGTTTACCTTCCCCATTCAACAAATTAAGGTGGGTGGAAGGGTGAAATAAGTATCACCATTAAATTTAGCTAAGCTTAAGCTTAATGGCGAAAGGAGTACTGCCCTCCCACCTAGAAGAGAATAAAATAACAAAAAGAAAGATGGGACAAAACTCTGGTTTCTGGGAGAAACGAGAAAAACTGATGACTTTGGGTTTAAAATATTTGGTGTCTCTTCTCTACTTCTCCCAGAGGTCATCGGCTTGGCTTCCTTCTAAAGAACACACTTCATAACTGATGAAAGGATCATGGATTCAATCGCGTATGACCAGATTTTCTCAGACATTTCACACCTTGCGAGCAAGATGATTCGAGTAATGATTTATTCCAGTTTTGCTAACCAAAGATTTTGTGGTTCTCAAATGCACTAAGACAATCATCCCAGATAGTTTCCATTTTTTATACCTTGCATACCCGTCCCTACATTTTGTGTGCAAAATGTTGGGTCCCCTGTTGTTTTCTGCTTTTGGCTCTTGCCTTGGCTTCTTTGCCTTTGCTTCTTTGGTTTCCTTCTTTGGGTTTTCTTTCCCATGGTGTTGGTTTTTTTCTGTGTTTTTGTTCCTTGTGTCTCTGGGACCCAGTCCCGGAGTTGGTCATTTCTTTTCCAGAAGCCGGACCCCGGACTCCGGGATTCCCTGCCATGATGTCTTCTTTTTGTAAGAGGGTATGGTAGCATGGAATCCACGGGCCCAGAGTCTAGAAGTTTTCGTATTCCATAGTTTTTAGAGAGAAGGGTAAATTTCTTTTACCTCAGGTATAAATAAGGTTTACCTATAATTTTCACAATTACCGTGATTGAAACACTTAGGCAATTTCAGAGTGACTCATAGGCGATTTGAGCAAAAATTAAGTACATGCTTCTCTGAACTTAGTGAGTAACAACAAAGTGATCTTCAGTAGCAGTGTGTGACGTTGGAGGAGAAAACTATTGTAGAGTGGTCTAGTAATTCTCCCCTTTTCCATTCTTCAATTTCCAAGTTGGTGTTTCTAGTTCTTTCCTTCATTTTTGACTTTTTGCCATTGTGCTTCCTTTTTTTATTTTTGCTTTACTTTGTTTTTGTTTTTGCTCTGTGTCCTTGTTGTATGGTTTTCCACCCACTTGTGGGTCAGCTCATCCAAAGGGCTATCTGCCCTTTGTGCAGTGTAGGATATTGTATATTTTTTACATTTGCAACATTGTTTTGTTAGGGTAGTTGTTTTGCATTTTCGTTTTGCTATAAATATGATGTATATCCTCTATTTTTTGTGTATATATCCTTCAGCCCCATTGTACTTAGTTGTATATTCCATGTGTGTTTTCCCGATCTCACATCAAGCATTCCATGCTTCATCTATATTTTGTCCATGTTTTCAAGCTTGTTCTAGATGGAATATCGCCTGGTTGAAGCTCAACTCTCAGCTAGTTTCAACTAGGTTGTTTTCTCTCTCCTCCATCAACCGGCCTTCATGTTTCATTTATGTCCCATGTGTGCATTCAATACTATCCAAGTGGCCTCCTATTTTCACGCATTTGGATAGTTGGCGCCACCGTCGCCATAACTCCCCATTTATTGCATAGCCATGTGATGCCCACGTGGGCCTGACAAATCACTTTTTGCTCACATCTTCCAATAGTTAGTTTTTTGAACATAGGGTCCTTTGTCTCCAACCCACATCTTACTTTTGCTGAGTATGCTAAAACACCTAGACCCAGATAGTGGTTAATTTATTAAGTTTGCATTATATATATATCTTTTTCAGGATTTTGGACCCAAACTAACTTTTCAGGCAAAGAATGTGCCTCGGTTGTAAGATCTCTGGATCCCGGAGTATTATTTATCTATGAATTCTAATTGTCACCTTGCCTTGCAAGTTTTCAAAACAACATGCCTTCACTATATCTAAGGCTTCCGCATCTTCACCACCTGGGAGTCCGGAGCTCCCCTCCATGGTGGTCACCAAGGTAGCCGTCAAATCCAAAATCAAGAGGGCCTTAGAGAAACTGCCCCTTAGCATGAAATATATGAAGGACAATGCTATTGTGGAGTTAAAGATTGAATCCCAAGTCTAGTTGATCATTGACACTAGCGTCAGTATGTGGGCAGAGATGTAGGCCCTGGTTAAGGTAATGTTTATTCAATGACAGTCCGGGGATCTTTTGGCGATCAACATCAGAGATTTTGAGATCCTGAAGGCCGATTGTTTCCCATGCTCAGTGTAGGCCCCAGAGCTTATTCTCACCCTTGTGGCACATTACAACTCCTCCATCTGGGCCATCATGCTTGACACTCCAGTCTTGATTGGATATCCCACCCCCATGGTGTCTCTCAATGCTACCACTTTTCAGGTAGGTTTGGGGATTCACGAGTTTGATGATCCAGCTGTCATTACCAAAGTTGATGCTTTAGGGAAATTTCAATAGTTGGAGGTCATTGCCCAGCAATATAAGAACAACCATTAGCTCAAGACTCCGAAGAGGGACCCCAAGAAAATGAAATTTGAGATCCCCCGATCTGAGTTTAAAGAAAGTATCTAAATGGGGATTATAGCACTATGCCGGATCTTCAGGAAACCCCATGCCCAAGAGTTCTCAGGGTGGATGTACTACTTTTTTCTTGGCATCTCTACTGGCGAGCAATACTTTGATTGGGCTGCCATTATTTCTAATCATGTAGACTCTCAGTTCCTTCAGGTGGCCTAGAAGCACAAATTCTATATGACCTCTTATGTTCTCTGGGCCTTAGCACAACAATGAACCATCACCAATGGGCTGCTCACATCAGGTGTACTTGGGATCGGCCCAGGTCAAAAGGCTCCCTAGGATTATTTCCCACAAATTCAATGGGAGGCTAGTTTCCCCAGCTTCTACTAGGTGAATGACGCCTTCATCTACTACAATCTACTCACACCTACCAGGAATACCAGGTACCACCTCTCCAAGGAGGCAATGGATTTGGTTAGAAGTCATGGCCACTACTATATCCAATTACAACAATATACCTATATTCGGATAACTAGCTTCTCTAGGAAACCTTACTTGTTGCCCAAACATCGTGGGAACAAAATAATCCTCCTAGAATATTGCAGACAAATGCTGGAGTTGCACACCTTATATGCTCTAAAGAAGGTGATGAATGTTCCATTCCCAATCACTTGTGGGAATTACTCATGCAGTCTGGCCATAGCCAAGGAGGCAGACAACAAACTTAAGAGCCTAAACTTGGTAGAATTTTATCTAGCGTGGAAGAAATTTGATCTGCTTGGCAAAATTGCATTGACACTTCCCCAGGCATTAGAGCCCCACTGATTTCACATGGAGGACTTCTGGGAATATTTCTAGGATGATGTTGAAGTTCGAAGCTAGCATTACGTTCGGATGACCATGGGAATGATGGAAAGATTGAAGCTCTGAAATTTTTTGGATGACTTCTTAGATACTGGCCCCACAATCGATCCCTAGTATAAGGAAAGGGGAGTTGATAAGATGGCCCTCCCACCAGTTGATTGGAATTCCTAGGAGGGGTGTACCATTCAAGACATCACTCACAACATGGTCAAGCATAGCCATGAATACTTTAAGAGGGTATGCCCCGGGAGCACTCGAAGAGTTGGCCCGATGGTACAGAAGTTGACTTTCGGGGCCAGAACCTCTTCACAGGGAGAGGCTAAAGGAAAGGGAATAATGGGAACTCCAACCCTGCATGAGACCCCCATAAAAGAGCAATTGAAGAAGATGCTGGCGGCATCCCAGTAGATGAGAGATAAATTGATCGCATGGTTGGCCACTCCGGTGCTGATGACCGGACCTGTCTATCCTCCCTCTTCCCCTTCACCATCCGGGTAGAGAAATAGTTGTAGTAACTAGATGTGGACAAGGAAATGGCTAAAGCCATAGATTATGATGTCATAGAGGTGTCGCTAGGGAAGAGAGGAAAATAGGGTGAATTGGACCTGTTGAAAGAAGAAGCCAAGGTAGTTGAGGCTTGCTACGAGCAAGAGGCCCAAAAGTTCAAGGCAGAGAAAGAGAAAAATGCAAACCTCATGGGACTTCTGACTAAGCTGGCCCAACCCATTAGCGTTATTCCCTTGGGGGCCTCTACATTAGATGCACCACTTCCTCAAAGTGATATAGACTCATTACGGGCGATGAAGAGAAAGGCCCAAGCGGTTGATGAATAGGTTGCCTTGTAGTTGGGAAATGTCTGACATTTCTTGGTGTCCACACTCCCAGATCTATATGCGGCCCACCATGTCTTACACTAGGCTGAAACTACCATCTCCATATGGGAGGGAGATATTGATAATTATGAGGCATGGAAGGTTGAGTTAGAAGAACTCATTGGCCTTAGAGAGGAGATTGTCTCTGAGTCCAAAATTTTAGTAGAAGAATCATTTGATTTTGTAAGGACCCATCACTCCAGACTTGACCTTACATTGGGGGTTATCAAGCAACTAGTGGGGATCTTGCATGATAAGGTCAATGCAGTCCAACATTCTTTCAATTTATACAAGTCTTTTGTTTTGAAGGTCTCTGGAGCTAATCCGTTTAGCACCGACACATGCACGCCAGAGGAAAATGTTTTGGGGAAGTTTGATGAATTAATGGAATGAAGGTATCAATCACTGGAGGCAATAGACAGAGAAAAAATGACACGAATAACTTGCATGGTGCTCAAAGGTCACAATGTGGAAAAAATGGCCGAAGAATTTAAGGGAAATATTCTAGACCTGGGAGAGCATATTGAGGTGGCCATGTACCGACAGGCTGGCCTTAGAGACATCGATGAAGATGGAATTCCCCATCTCCTCCAGACCTTCAATGATAGAAAACAATAATGGAGATTCTCTGGGAGCTAGAGAACTTTCAGGGAAAATGTTTTTGTATTCTTTATTCTTTTGGAACGGAAGTTCCCAGATCCCAGAGTTCTAGATCTGAAATTTTTTAATTCTTTGTGACCTGTGTCTCAGATCCCAATGCCGACCAGTCACTTTCAAGGTAGTTAATAAAGGTTGTCAAAAGGTAGATAGCTACATCAAGGCATGTCAGTTTGATGGGAGGGTTTTGACAGATGGTCTTCCCAAGGCACCACTTCAGAGATACACCTAGCGCATCGGAGATAGGGCGCCACTTTTCCCATTTATGAGGCATGTAGCCTTGATCCCCGGGGGATTGGATTTCTTCTTTCTCCTTCCCAACTCTTATCTCAAGGCTAATTATTTCACTGTATCTTTCTTGTCTTATTCTTCTAACATGTCAAACCTTTCCATCTTGAGGTCTTTTGTAGAGTGGTGCAGGTAGTACCAGCCACTAGATAATGTATTTTATTGTGAAGTGTAACATAAGTTAGGGTTAGGGTTAGATCAAGAGATGTGTATAAATAATAAGTCCGGCCTCATTCTAAGGGTTGGCAAAATTGATGATTTTGAAGTCCACTGTCAATAGAAAAGTAGTCCACAGTTAATAGCAAAGCAGTTTTTTCTCATTTCTTAGTTGTAGAGCTAAATGCTCCATATTTTAAGCTTCCAGTAGTTAGATTCTCCCTTAGAGCCACCATTGTACCACGCACCAGTGCTTGCTGGAAGAGACATTAATGAAGAAGGAAGAATTCTCTCAATGATGTTATTGGTATTTTGTCTTCTGGGTTAATGGTATTTTATGCTTGGTGTTCTTCATGTCCTTTGCTCTAATACTTAAAGTAGATTAACGACCTCCTTTCCTTTTCTAGTGATGAAGTATGAACTAATGGTTGTACGTTTCTTCAGTATTTAGTGTAGTGTGTTAGAGCATTGTTGATATCTTGAATGTTTAGCATAACTATAGGTAGATGAAATATTTCTAACCCTACAACATCTTTTGAATTTTATTTGTGTAGTAAAATCATGCTTGGAGAAAATCCCACTTACTTGAGTCCCCAGAGTTGACGAGTTGAAGATAACCAGATATCCCCCTTGAAAAATAGTCACATCTCCCAACCGAGCCCCACACTAGTGAGACCTGACTCTCACATGCTTGAAGGCCTGAGGAAACTCACTTCCCTAGAAAACCTTTACAAGAAAAGTTGGCCGGTACCCCTGTACCCGGTGACAACTTACAACTGTTGGCGGACCCGGTCACAAAGCCCCGTCAACAATCTCCTTATACTTAGTATGTAACTTCTCAACTTTTGCAGGAATTTATCTTCTGTATTCTCACTCAATTTGTTAGGAAACAATGCATAACAAATATCATCTCTTTTCAAGTCCTTAACAAACTCTCTACCTTCCATCAAACAAACCTTCACAGATGTACATGTCTTACCAATAGATTCGTCAACCAAAGGTAACAAGATTTTTTTCTTACCATCAACCCAAATAGTATATCTATTCAATCTTCCATCATGTATAGCATGTCTATCATACTGCCAAGGTCTACCCAACAAGATATGACAACAATCTATTGGCATAATATCACACAACACCTTATCATAATACTTTCCAATTTTCATATTCACAAATCATTGTTCACTCACCATTAATGTATGTTTCATCCTTTCCAACTACAACTTTGTGACCATTTCCTCAGATGTCAAATTCTTCAACCTTCCACTATCAATAATCACCTTCCAAACTTTGTCTACAACTCTACATCTGGTTTTGAACAAACTTTTCATGACAGGATCTTGCTTATCCTTCTCACTCCATAGTATCCTTCTGATAATGAGATTTCCTTCTTTTTTTGGTTCATTCGGTGACTCCTCTTGCACCAAAGCATTTTTGTTGCTACTAACTTTATTGCTTGTGTGTGTACACTCAAAATATTGATTTCCTTCTTCACCACAATTGTAACAAGTTCCTTGGAACCCTCTTCTACTGTAACCACTTCGGGAGTAATTGCCTCTTCCTCGGTATGAACTTCTACCTTTCCATTTAGTCTTTCCTTTATCTTGATGTGTGTCTAAAATTGAATTGTCTGATTTAGATCTACTATTTTCACCATGAGATCTACCTCTTCCACTAGGGAATGTACCTCCTCTTCCTCTTTGTCTTTGCACATATCTTTTGTTCAATTTATCATCAGATTTTAGGGAAAACTGATATGCCTCTTCAATTCTCTCCATCTTGATCAAGCTAATCTCATCTTGTATAGAACTTCTCAATCCATTCAGATATCTTGATATTCTTTCCACTTCATCTTCCACATGGCCAGATGTGATGTCCAATCTGTAGAATTCTTTAGTATATTCTTTTACCAAGCTATCTTTCTTCTTCAAAATTTTCATTCTCCTAATCAGGTTGATCTGGTAATCACAAGGTAAAATCTGGCCTTTCAATTTGTTTATCATATTATCCCTTACCTTTCTCTTATCTTTACCTTTCTTCTTTCGATTTGATTGTAGATGCTCCCACCATAAGGACGCATGACCTTTCAAATTTGTGCTTGCAATCTTTACCTTATTTTCCTCTGATACATTTTCATTCTCAAAGTACTTCTCCACTTCAATTATCCAGTCTATCAAGTCTTCAGAATCCAACTTTCCACTATACTCAGGAGGATTAAACTGAGGTTGGATTTCCAACTTGTCAAAGCTCATAGGAATTTCTCTTCTTCCTTATCCATAACAGGTGCAAGTGTAGCTTCACCTTGCACTTCCTCCAATTCATCATCACTAACATCTTCAATATGTCTTCCTCTACACTAGGTTGTCTCAACAACTTCCAATCTAGCATCCATCTATCTTAGCATATCAACTAGACCTAAATCTGTATTTCCTCTCCCATGAACCATCTTGAAACCCTCTGCAATTTTAGGTCAGATTGCAATCTTCCACCCCACAACAATATCAACCAATTAGGGTTAAGGCTTAAAAGAAGGAACTTAGATATAACCTTAGATTTGATACCACTTGACACAAGGAGGGAAATACTCAGGGCCAAAGGCACTCCCAAATACTAAACCAGCTTCTAGATACACAATACAGAAGACACAACACAAGAAGAAGAGAAGAAACAATAGATACTTTCATATATTAATCAAACTCATTACATATAGGGATGTAAGGCCTTCCTGGTCTTGGCCATGAACATTAAAATCAATTACAGAATGATCTTCCTACATGTGAGGTCATAGACCTGCCATCCAAATATCTCAACACTTAATCTTCTATCACAATCTCATACCCAAATTCCTACTTTTGGAACTGATTCCCCAAACTAAGAACAAAGAAACAAATATATACAAGAGTCCACCAAAGAGGTCGACAATCAAATCCATAAGAGAGACCCATATTTAGATCCACATAGATCCCAATGAGAGACCCCATATTAGTTATGCCATAGAAATTAAATGCAGAAGTCGGCTAGATTAGGATAAACAACTCGATGAAGATCAGCCGAGCGACAACAACCAACTTGGTAAGAATGTAACCAAGCATCAGAAGCTAACTCGATGAAATAAGAAATTGAGAAACCAACATAAAATGAGACCCATCAGTAAATTAAGACAGCAAGTAATTGAGCAACAACATTTACTGAACTCTTCACCAAGCAGCCTCCAAACAAACTAAAAAGAAAACATCTTTTTGGTTGAGAAGGATTGCCAAGGACCCAAGATGCTCCTGCATCAATTTTACTACAGAATAAGGCATAATGTTATTAGAGGCACCTGAGATTATAATGCAATTATTTAGCTTATGACCATTTAAGAACAAAGAAACATAAAACAGATTTGGTTTCATATCAGATGTATGAGAAAGGTCATTAAATGCATTTATAGTTTATTCAGATGTAGAGGTAGGTAATTCAGGTGGAGTAGAAAATATTAAACAATGAGAAATTCAACATTAACAATATGTTGAATACTAGGCTCTAGCTGAGAATGATCACCTTTGACATATATCACTAACTTTTCTAGCTCTTTGGGGTTCAACCTAAGATACTCAATAGGAGATATTATGATTCTTGAAGATTTACCAAATTCTACGATATCAAAAGAAGTCTTAGGACCAGATCTTTGTAGTAGTTGAACCTCATGAACCTTTGAATCAATACCCAAAGTTCTATTAGGAGGCTCCTTACCTTTGATAGGATCTTCTGGAGAATATTAATTATTTGGAGATTTAGAATTTTGTTGGTTTCTAGTTAGAACAACACATAAAGTATCCTCTAGAATAACCAATATTTCACCTCCCCTTTCTGACTCTAATTCATATTCTAAGAAGTGAATTTCACAGTCACCAAGTTCCTTTCATCTTCTGTAGCTTCCCCAGGTATTCCTTTTGTAGTGGCCATTTGAATACATCAAACCATTTTTGGGCAAGAATTTCCATCATGATCAATAGTCAAATGAAAAATACACATGTTTCTTTTTCCAAGAGGAGCTTCAATATCCAACCTTTGTTGTATTGGTGGGAGTTGTAATACCTTGTTGCCAATATTTGTTTGTCGACTAGGATTTCTCCTATTGATATCTTAGTATGGTTGTTGAAATGATGTGATAGCTTTACGAATTTGTATTTTTATGGAAATAATGTCATTGAATATTTTTTGGACTAAAAGATCAGAAGAAGATGAATCTTGAGCATTAGATATTTGAACCTCTCTCTTCCACTTTCTAGCCGTGATAAGATTGTCTTCTAACTTGAGTGCTAATGTTTGTGCTATAACTGAATCTTCCACCCTGCCTATTCTAAGATGAAAACTAATATTAGGGGGCATAGAGTTAAGAAAGAAACACTTCTAGTTTTTAGGAGTTGGTCTTTTTTCAGGTGGGATTTTGTTAATGACCTTGTTATATTTTGTCACAAATTCTCTCATAGGTTCATGTATCTCTTTCTTAAGATGATATAATTGGAAAAGAAGAGAATATTCATCTTCAACACTTTTGATCCTTCTCTAAAATACAATTTTCATATCATTCCAATTTGAAATGGATCCATTAGGTAAGTGATAGAACCATTCTATGGTAGAATCAGTTAAAGATTGTACAAAGAGTCTTACAACCACATCTTGATGTTGAACACCTAATGCACCAAATGCTATAAAAAATGCATTTAGATTTTCATTTGTTGACATTTTTGCATCTCCATTCAATTTTGGTAATTTTTTGCTTGCTCCTTTAGGTATAACATTAATATTTACCCTAAATTTAGAGGTCCAACAACTTCTCTCAGGGGTTGGACCATTAAAAAGAAATTTACAATAATAGGGAGAATAATATCATGAAGGGTTAAAGCTTGAAAAATAGGGGAAATAGAGGATTTTAGAGGGGAAGAAGGTTTTGTTATCGATCTTCTAAGTGGATTAGGGTTATATGAAAAATTTAGGTTTTTTAATTCTTGAAAATGGGATCCTCAACTCCTTCTTTCCTCAAGGCTCTTGTATATCTTCTAAACTCCAGTCTGCTAAACTGTAGTTGTACAACTATTTATTAGTTTCTAGGTTGTTCTTGATCTCATAGGGCTCTAGCTACTTCATTTGGTGATTGGTTCCTTATTGTTATTAATTCTTTCCTTGTTCTTTTCCTCAATAATAACAACCTTAGGTTTTTGGCTAAGTTTTCTTCTCTCTCCAATACTTGACTCACTCTCCTAAAATCTTCTAGAATTCTACATGTGCGTGAAGCAAGGGTATTTATTTGGCCGATTATGTCTTCCTAGTAATCTTGAAAAATGATATTAGGTTGTAACACAGGAAGTAAATTTTCATGGGGTAGCATCATTTTCCCCATCTCTAGGTGACTGGTCCTAAATATGAATAGTAGACTCCCCAACAGAGTTGCCAAAAATATGTTTGTTGATGGATTTTTCCTTATTATTAACACTTTTATTTCACTCTATAACCCTTATTTAAGAACAAATAAGTAACCACAGTTGGGTAAAATGAAAAATAGTTTCCCTCTAAAATAAGGTACAACTCCCTTTCAAAGATATTCAATGAGTATAAACTACACTAAAATATGAACATACTTTTAACTAGAAAGTAATAAAGGATTACTAACATTCACACATCACCATGACATGAATGTAATTTTGAAATAAGATCAGAAAATAGAGTACATAGACCTTATCTCAACATGGATAAACTTAACTAATATAACTTATAGACCAACAACATACAATGCAATATATGATAGATTTTCAAAAAAATGAAAAATCACCACAAGGAAATTGTGAAATATGAATTCCCATAGGAACTCACTCTCATTAACTTAAACACACTAATTTAAAATTGTAATAACCATTCTCCATCTTCATTCATAGATAATTTTTTTTGTAAGATATCACATATATCATAAAGTATTAATATCATATCTATATGCTCAAAAGTTCTCGGACCCCCATAATGTCTTTTACAAATATATATATAGTCTATTTTAAGATAAATATCTTTAAACCCAAAAGTTAAACTAACTTTGTTCTAGAGTAAAATTGAGTTTTTTTAAAACCAAAGATAAGCCAAAAGATATCTAATATTAAAGTAAGAATTAAATAAATTCATTAGGCACGGTCATGATTGTGGTGGCATTGTGGAACTCCCATATTTTCTCTCTTTTGTTGATGGGACACGTCGCGCTTTCCAATCCTTATGTACAAAAAATACATTGCAAAATTAGGAAGGCCAATATGTAGTATTCATTGTTTCCAGACTTATTTTTCCCTCCTAACTTTTTCAACTTTATCTAGATGACTCTCAAGCTGATCAATGCAAATAGTTAACAATTATTCAATCTTATCCACCTTTGAGAAATCATATGTTATTAGGGTTTTGGAATCCTTCACATACTTGATATTTTATTTGAGAGAATGAATTATTATATCTATAGCCTCTATATTTTTCCATTGTCTTTCAAATATTTCACATTAATACACTTTAGGTAATTCTACATGGATTGACTAATCTCTGTCAATTCTTTCAACAATTTGATGGACTCTTCATGACCCTACTTGATGATTGAGTTCCTCTTTTCAATCCATTTCTTTCACCCATACAACAAATTATCATCCAAATTTTCCACATCCTTCTCTATCAAGAATTTAATCACACCATTATTTTTAACTTCATTCATTTGAGAAACTATTGTTGCCCATTTTTCTTTTTTTCTTTCTCACGGGAATTCATTTTTTATTCTAATTTTTTTAGGAGACTTCTAGTATCATCTTACACCTTTATTAAATTAGTAATATATTTGGTACCTCCTTGGATAACTCCATTTATCCAATCATTAAAAACCTCAGTTACAATATTTCCCCTCTATATTTGATCTAACATCTTCTGATTTGTTGGGGGCTTGGGATCAAATGAGGTTGGTAAATGAGATACAGGCTGTGAACTTTGGTTATGAATAGTATCAATATATTCAACCATCAGGTGCAGGGTTTTTTTCAATCCTTTTTGTCCTTTTCATTGTTCTAGGTTCTGCAAACTATTTTCCTAGTATAAGATTTTAAGAGATGCACATCTATAGCCCGTGAATCCGGCCCAACATCAACTTTTTCCAACTTGAAATATTTAGTTGTTGGATCATGGACTTCATTGTCCATTAATGGTGTTGGAATTATGTATTATTGGTATTTTGTACTATGTTGAGAGATTATCCGTTGGTTGAAATTAATGTCAACTAAGTGAGTACAAGTCTTAATATTCAATAGGTAAAGTGAAGATACAATCGGTAAGCAGGTCATACTAAAATTTGGTTAAGTCTAGAAGATAGGTAGACTACACATACATCACTTTGGTCGTGGTCGTAGTAAAAATTTTTTTTTGAGGAGTAATAAAAAAATTAGCTTCAACCAGTTTATATTGAAAAGTGGTTCCTACCACATCTTATTTGGTTGAGCGGTGATAGAGTTTTAAGTGTCATAGATACTTAGACATGTAGTACTCTTATGCACTTGATCAAATGATCAGTAGATCACAGATTGATGAGTGGTAAAGTTTATGAAATCATTTATACTGATTTCATGATGTGGAATAAAGGTTATACATCTAATGTATGGGTGTTTACAAGATCAATGCAAGCATTTAAGACAGATTTGAGGTATTGCATTGGAGGAGTTAAAACATGTTTGACTACCTTGGAGATATAAACTTGCAGATATTTTCTTGACCTAATGTGGTCATGAAAAATCATTTATTTCATCGGGATTATCAATTTGACACATGGTACTATCTTAGGAAAGAAATTTGAAGATCATTCTTAGGTCAGTGCAAGTTGTTTATATAAGGAAATAGAGAGATAGTTTATTTTTTTGATTCTATTATTAAAGAGTTTTGTTTTGGGTGATTAGGGTTTTATAGTTACAGATGCAATCAAAGAGGAGAGAGATCAGAGAATGGTTACAGAGTATAGAGGTACAAAGTATAAAGAACTTATAGGATCTGTTAATAAATCAACGCTCCATGCAAATCACTTATCTTGTTGTTTCTTAACAATCACAGCAGGCAAAATCCCTTAACAAGGCAGACTCTAACAAGTTCTTTTAGTAAATCCTTTAGTAGCATGACTTTTTTATTGAGGTTTTAAATCCTCTAGTGAGGTAGATCATTGATAATCTTATTTTAATCCTAACATTCTACTAGTCACTCCTAACAGGGTGAACCCTTAGAAAGCATATTTGTAGCTCCTAACAAGGAAAGCTCATGTACTGCAGTATTAGGCTTCTGGGTGTTATCCCCACAGTGGTTTTTATCCCCTCTTACAAGGGTTTCCATGTGAAAATATCAATGTTATGTGTGATGATTTTGTGGATACTTGATATTTATCTTTCATATATTTGCATAAGTTATTTACTTTATAGTTTGGGAAGTATTTGAGCTATTATTTGGTTCAGTGGGTGAATTAGTTCATTATTTTTTCATACTCACTCACCCCCCCTCTCAATACCTATTATTCATGCAATTGGTGTCAGAGCATAGGTACTTTTGGTGATTAGTCTAATATCTTGGGAAAAGATCAAATACTATGGAAGAGTATAGGTATGAGATGCAACTTGATAATGCAAACAAGATGATCAGGGAGCTAAAGGAAAAGTTGAGACATTCTCTTGCAAAGAGCAGATAACTTGCTAATCAATTGAGTGACAGTCAAGACTACATAAAACAACTGTTTGAATGAAGTAAATCTGAAGAATCTAAAGAGGAAGTGGAGAATCTATTGGAAAATAACAAGAAGCTTAAAGAAAATATGGATAATCTAAGAAGGGAGCTTGAAAGTTATTTTGGCATGATGTGTGAAGATCTAGAAGAGAAAAGGAGTGTAGAAGATCCCAAGAAAGTTGTTGATAATTACATAAAAGGTTAAGAAATTGTCAAACAAAAGATAGGAATTTACCCTATATCAGAATCAAATGTAGGATACTGCTATAGAGAACCTTCGAGTATTAGCTAAGGATGAGAGACTTAAACAGATGATTGAGTCATTGAGGAAAGTACTAGAAACTGAGAAAGAAGCAAATGAAAAACTGAGAAAATACAATGAAAGCTTAGAAAAGCATGATGAACAACTGAAGAGTCAAAGAAGGCACAAAGATATAACTGGCCTACATTATTTAAGAGAAGAAACATTTGAAGTTGGAGAGTCCTCTAAAATTGAACCTAAGGAGGCACATAAAGATCAGAAGGTAGATCCAATCAAATTAGGCAAGAAACCTAACAAACCTACTTGTTATAAATGTGGAAAGATTGGTCATACTGCAAATGTGTGTAGAAGCTTACTAATGAATAAACCTTACACTTTTAATGGTTATTGTTACAATTATCACAAGTATGGTGATGTTGCACATGAGTGTAGATCTAGCATTAGATCTAGAAATGGATCTAGTAATGGTAGATTTGATGGATATTACTTTTCATGCAACAAATAGACACAAAGCTGAATATTGTAGGCCAAGAGTATATCCACATAGTTCACCAGTTCCATCAGTGAATACAATTAGAAGGGAAAGACAATTCAACACTACATGTTCTATATGTGGTAACTATGGACACCTAGCAATAAATTGTAGAATGAGAACTATGAGAGGTAATGTTGGTCCTTGGAAGTCAATAGGTATGGCATGTTTTTTCTGTCATAAGATAGGTCATCTGGCTAAATATTTTCGGTTTAAGAACCAATCTCCTCACCAGTCAGAAGATGGAAAAGGAAAGAAGGATTCTAATGTTAATGAAGTAAAAAACGATATGAAGAAGATATGGGTGAAGAAAGGTTAACTAGATTCCTCTAAGTTGACTAAGAACTCCACAAGTTAAGGAAATGTGGAAGTTCCATTAATAAACTAAGAATATTATTTTATTAGGGGAGATCTTAAAGACAAATCCATTACTGATTCCCAAGAATCAAGAGGAGTAAAGATCAATATTCACATTATGGTATAAGTTTCAAATAATTTGTTTTTGAGATTGTGTAAATACCGCACTTAAATTTTAATGTTTATTTGATAGAAGTTATTAATGTTGGTTGGGTACCAACTAGTGGATAAGTGTTAAGCGGTGATGTATCACTATTGTTAATGTTTATAGCTTGAGTCGTATGATCATTTAGAATAAATATAATACTTTGATATTGATTAATAATAATATATTGTATTTGTATATATATATATATATGTGTGTGTGTGTGTGTGTGTGAGAGATATATATATATGTTATTACATATATATTATTATTAAAACATATGTTATGCAAACTTATATTATTCTAATATATGATTGATTAATGAAACATTAACAATTACAATGAATAGACATGTCCCATGAAGGGACATGTCTCTCCTAGCCTCTTTGACAATATAAATGAAAGAGAGA
>MU227244.1:3793534-3825804 GCA_018584345.1 Thuja plicata
GGTGATTCCTCATATCACATGTTATGTGATATGTAAAATTGGGTATCACATGTTAGGTGATTCCTCGTATCACATTTTAGGTGATATGTAAAATTGGGTATCACATGTTAGGTGATTCCTCGTATCACATGTTGTGATATGTAAAATTGGGTATCACATGTTAGGTGATATGTAAAACTGGGTATCACATGTTAGGTGATATGTAAAACTTGGTATCACATGTTAAGTGATTCCTCATATCACATGTTATTTGATGTTTGTCTTCAGAGGGAGTGTTGATGTTTTGTGTAGCTATTGTGAGGATCATAAGTGTTGACAAGGGATACCACTACACATTTTGTTTGATCATTCTCCCTAGCTAAGAGGGAGTTTTAATGTTTATAGCTTGAGTCGTATGATCATTTAGAATAAATATAATACTTTGATATTGATTAATAATAATATATTGTATTTGTATATATATATATATATGTGTGTGTGTGTGTGTGTGTGTGTGTGTGTGTGTGTGTATGAGAGAGAGAGAGAGAGAGAGAGAGAGAGAGAGAGAGAGAGAGATGTTATTATATATATATTATTATTAAAACTTATATTATTCTAATATATGATTGATTAATGAAACATTAACAATTACAATGAATAGACATTTCCCATGAAGGGACATGTCTCTCCTAGCCTCTTTGACAATATAAATGAAAGAGAGATTGTTGCATTTGAAAAACACATACAAAATAGAGTGCTATTACATTTGCAGCTATCCTAAAACTTAACAACTATTCCTATCTTTGATGTATGCAACATATATTTCACTAATGATATATAAAGGCACAAGTAGTTTATTTTGACACTCTTACTTTGAATTGAGAACTCGAGAGTTATCTTGAGCTAGTGTGTGCAAAAGGTTACATTGGTGATTGAGATATTGAGTTAGCTTTACATTGAGTTCTCGTGAACTCTAATATATGTATTATAAGATATCATTTCAGTCTTTGGTTAGATTTGTGTGTTGTTGTAGTTAGTCATAATGGATGAAAACATTGATACACCAGTTCTGGTGAACATTTCTAAGGAACCTTGACCTGTATTCAAACTGCATCCAAGCAAAGTAGCTAAAATTGATATGTCTGGTGCCCTATCCACAATTCCTTGTGGTCCGATGTTGATTGAAGATGTTTTTTCTTATATCCATTGTATAATTAAAGAATTGGGAGCTGAAGCAATCTAGAAAGAATACAAGGGTATGTGCATTAATGGAAAGTTGAACGTCAAGCACAAGAATCTACAAAAGAAGGGTTTGATTTATGTTGTGGAAATTCTTACCAAATTCAATCTTGATTGGATTGGTTATGTGTTGAGAAGAGTGCATGATCAATTTATATCACTGGACATACCTAACAAGATTTCAAAGACATTAATTCACATAATCACATGATTCTGAGAACAAGGTTTGGAATGTACATTGAGAACGGTGGCTACTCATCTGGTCATTGAACTAACCAAATCCAAACTAGATGGAAGAGAAATGAAAATTGACCATATTGTAGATAAGGAAGTTCATTTTTAATATATGGTGATAGGATACATAGTTTACTAGTCCAATCAAGTTAATAGTGTACCTGGTGGAGCTATTCATGCTGCCTATCAGATTGTGAAGGATGATTCAACATATGATCTATGTGAGATGACGATAAGTCAATTAATGGTGAACATGGAAAGGATAAAGAAAGACAAAAGACAATCATTCAAGTTTGGATCTCTATTGGTATGTATGTTTTTCTATGTTCAAAAGTTCTTCCCCGGTAAAGGAAATGTTACATGGTGAAAGGACAAACTAATAGTTATGAAAATAAGTGAATTCATAAAGGAATTAGGGAATAATTTCAATTTCAATATGGTCATGTGGAGTTACTTCAAAGATTTCCAATCTAGAATGCATAAATGAAAAAGGATTTGAGATAGCATTATAGAGAAGTACAAGAGCGATATTGTTTTACTTGTAGACACTGATTCATGTATTGTGCAAGTTGTGGAACCTAGTACATGTTGGAATCCTCCTATGGGTTATGAATTTGAAATTTATTTAGTGACTTTTCACATCGATAAGTTGTTATCAAAACCATTAGACAAACAAGCACATATATTTGGAACTCATGATGAAGTTGTTTCTAAAATTCAAAAGGAATTGAAGAAACTGCCCATTGAAAGAAAAACAAGAAGAATGATATATAATCTAGAACATATGTTTGGTAGTAGTGATGCTGGAACATCTCACACCATTACAACCCTAACTCTAGCTAAAAACACGAAATGAAGACCAACCACTAGTGAATTAAAGTCTGAAATGGAATCTTCAAGGAAGAAAAGATAAAACATTTCTATTCCAAAGAGAATCTACAAGAGGAAGAAACAATTAAATGATGAAGAAGGGACAAAATCAGATAAGGATGCCTCTAAACATAAGAAGAATGGTGAAACAAAGTTATCCTCTTCTATTGATGGTATTGTAAAAGGTATTAAGGACAATGTTAGACTTGCTACTATTGGAAAAAGATACACTTTGGGGAGTAGTGAATATAGGAAGAAGATAGAAGATGCAATTCTATATTATTTTCATAAATTTTGCAATACACCTTTAGAAATCCATTCTTGCATCCCTAATGATCTATATGAGGTGATTGATACTAGATGGATCATTACATTATAGTTAGATAGAGATATTATTGAAAGAACATTTATCCAAGCTCAACCTAAGTTGTGTGAAGAAGATGATAAGATAATTATTATCGTTCACGACTAAAAATTCAATATAAAAATGAGAGAAGCTAGACTTCTAATTGATGATACAAAGAGTGTACATGATGAAATTAAGACATATAAAGAAATAATATAGATAAAGGAGGTAGCATTCCAAATAAAATAAGTTCATGCAGAATTAAAGGAACAAATATAGGGAAATGACACATTTTTTAGATCAAAGAATTGGGAATTTTTTTCTACACATTCCTAACTTGGTGAAGGAAATTACAACAAATAATATCATTCTATCACAAACTAGTGGTGATGAGATTGAAACAATATACACAATAGGTAAAGAGGATTCAACCTCCCCATTGCCTATAGAGGAGATGATCTTTAAGAAAGAAGTGGAGAGTGTTGAAGAAAGTAAGCAGGAGGAGACTCTAAAGAAGATTGAAGTAGAAACTGAGACTACAAAGAAGTTAATTTTTGTAGTATCTAGTGCAAAGATGATACATAAAACAACGAATACTGTAAAAGATGAAGAAGATTTATCGATCACACTAGTAGATATATCCAATCTAAAATTAAAAGAACTGATGAAAACTTGAGAACAATTAAGGATTCAGACTGTAAAGAAGTAAGACATGAGTATTAAGACAAAATATAGACATCCTAGCTAAGTTAGTGCCTAAGGTTACATATGATGAAGATGAAACACCTATTGATCAAATGGACACTCTTGTTAAAGCTATTTTACATCAAGGTCCATATTTGTAGTTAGTTGCAGTGAAGAATGCAGAGGAGAATTTAGAAAAGAACATGGCATGTTCAGTATGAGAGGTAATGTTGGTCTTTGTAAGTTGACATATATGACATGTTTCTTCTATCATAATATAGGTCATCTGGATAAATATTATTTGTTTAAGTACCAATATCCTCATCAGTCAGAAGATGGAAAAGGAAAGAAGGTTGGTAATATTGAAAAAAATCAAAATTGATATGAAGAAGACATGGATGAAGAAAGGTTAACCGAATTCCTTTGAGTTGTCTGAGAACTCCACAAGTTCAAGAAATGTGGAAGTTCCATTGATAAACTAAGTATGTTATTTTCTTAGAGGAAGAAATTAAAGACACATCCATAACTAATTCCCTAGACTCAAGAGAGGTAAAGATCAATATGCGCATTGTGGTGTATGTTTATATGATTTTTTTGTTTAGATTATGTATAGACCACACTAAGATTTTAATGTCTATTTGATAGAGGCTATTAATGTGTGTTGGGTACCAACCGCTGGACAAGTGTTAACCAGTGATGTTACACTATTCTTATCGTTGATGTATACACCATCTATTTCGCTAATGATATATAAAGGGACAAGTAATTTATTTTCAATCTTACTTCCACTTGAGAATTTGAGAGTTATCTTGAGCTAGTGTGTGCAAAAGGTTACATTGGTGATTGAGATCTTTAGTTAGCTACATTGGAAAGTTGAAAATTAGGGTGTATATGAATTATTTTGTGTTTTCATTATGGCAACAAAGTCATATCAAGTTTTGACAATAAACTTTGAAGATTAAAATTGACTAAGTACAGAAAACAAAACAGTACAGAGTTATTTAGTTGATCAGAGCACTAGCACACATGCATATGATTGAGTCAGGCTATGCGCATTCATACATAGGCTCTATGATATTTTTTGTGTTTACCCTATACATGCATGTTACAGAATGACAGTACGAAAAAGTTACAGGAAGATTAAGTCCAACTAATTGTTCAGAAAATAGAGTATGGAGCCGACCTTATAGTTTGAATTACCGTATAATATTTTGTTTTGTAAAGGCTATGTACCTATTGTAATAAGTTTTTAATTATGTCTTAATCATTCATGTAAACACGCTTAAGCCAATTTGTTCAGAAGCGGTGTATATTTTGATTTTGGGCCGACTAAGGTCTTGTTATTAGTCTCATCTATTTAGGCATGTATATATACTAGACATGCACTTTTGTATTAGTGTGTCAATGAAAAATAAGAAGAGAAGATATTAAGAAGATTAATATGAGCAATTCAATATGAAGTAGAGGTCTACAAGAGTTGTAAGAATTAACACATAAACAGAACTGATCAGACAATAGTGTCATTACAACAGTTCATTTTGATATAGTGCATATCAGTTATCAGGAGGTTGTAGTCTTCATATTATTGAGTAGTGAGCTCTGGCAGTGAGCCAACCACCTCTAACAAGGTTTTCTTTTAAAGACTCCTAACAAGCTCATTATACTTAAATTGTAAAGAATACTCCTAACAGAGAAAAGGAACTTTAACAGGTTCATTATACTAGTACAATAATTTGTGGGTACTAATTCCCATTGGGGTTTTCCTCTGATCAAGGTTTCCCCGTAATCACATCTTGTGTTATGAGTTATTATGTTGTGCTTAATTTTTTTATAAATTTGATTCAAGTTTAAAGTTGTTGAATTATAATTAATAGACAAACACTGATTCACCCCTCCTCTCAGTGTTTCTAATAATTGGTATCAGAGCTCTAGTCCTCTGAGAGAAAGTTTAACCACTTGAGCAGATCATGGATTTAGCAGAAAGAAAACATCTGAAAAAGAATCTTGAAGCAGCCCTTGAAGATCCTGATAGATCTGAAAAATAAAATGAATAACTAAAACTAAAATTTGATGGCTCCCAATTGCTTATCAAAAAATTAAGGAAAGATCTGAAAGATTTCTCTACAAATGATTTGGGAAAAATCGTCAAAAAGCTGAATGAAGAGAACATTTTTTTAAAAGATAAGATTGAAGATCTGAATGAACAACTTACAAATAGCCTACCAGCTATTGAAGTAAAGACCAAAGAGATTAAACAATTATATGATGGACTTATGCAAGCAAACATGAAAATCTTATAGTTGGAAAACATCAAGAAAAAGATAGAATCTAAATTAACAGAAGCAAAAGATAAGATTGATAAACTACACAAAAGTTCTCATCTAATTCAATCACAACTTTATTCACAGAAACTAAAAGGTGATACTACATGTGTTGGATATAGTGTAGCTCAAATTGAAATCAATTCAATGCAAGAAAGAAAGAAAGCACAAGAGATATCTACAGAAGCAAAGAAAACTAAGAATCTTGTAGAGGCTAAAACAAAACCACCTAAAGATGAACTCAAGCAAGTTAACAAAACTTGTTATGCCTGTAACAAGCATAGCCATTTAGCAAGAGATTGTAAAGAGGTAAGACCTTTCAATGGCTATTGTTATTCCTATAATAAATTTGGTCACAGGGATATTCATTGTAGAACAAGTCAAATAAATCAATCACAACAGAATCAAAGAAATCTGAATCAACACAATCAGAGAAATCAACCTGAGAGAAACTATCATAACATTACATGTTAGATATGTAATTATAATAGACACATAGCCAGTGCAGCATGATAAACAATATCAATAGACCTCCAATCATTTTTCACTCATGTGGCAAAGCTAGACACATCTCAAGGTTCTGTAGATCCAGAACTCAAAAACAAGAGAAGCCTAAAGAATCTTTACTTGAAGAATCTAATGAATTAAACTTTGTACAAGCTATAGAAGATTAAGGTAAAATATGGGTTGAAGTAAAGAAAGATAATGATGAGAAAAATGTGGTAGATGCATCCATAGTGGACGCACCTTCTACTTCTAGTTAGATGACCCTCATGGTCTTAGGGGGAGCTATTCTATCTCTAAACCCCTGCATGGATAGTATACTCACCTTTGAGTATGAACCTATGGATTCATGTATTTAGTAATGAATTGAGGAAGTATGCATGGATGCATAGCTTGAACAGTGACAGAAGCAAAGATTAAAATTCTCTATGTTAACCGTGTTACGTCTTCGAGCATTAAATGTAGTAAATTTTATATAAGTTAGTAAATGATCTTTTGTCCTCACTTTGCATTCAAGATTGAGCATTTACAGAGTGCAAAAATAGTTAGCATCGAAGTGTTGAAAGATAAACCCATTGGTTGATTAGCAAGATGAATCAAAGTTGAAACAAAACCCTAGCAGATGTGCCATTTCAAAATCTCCGGAAACCCTACTTAAGAAAGCAACAAGTAAGTAATGGCTACTTCTATAGTGTTTGACATCTCTGAGAAGAAGAGATATGTGTTTAAGAAGCATCCATTCAAGTTTGTATTAGATGATGTAGAAGGGGCATTCTCCAAGACTCTGCTAGGAGTCGTGCATGTAGTGGACATTTACACTTACATTTATTGTAAGAAGGAAACTATTGGGGATAACAACATAGAAATGCTCATGGAATCTATGATGAAATCAGACTACTCATTCAAGGATGAATTATCACATCTTGTTGATAATCCTATCTTTGAGTATTCAAATGTGCATGAGTTCTATGAACTAGAATGGGTTAAAATCCTACTTAGAAGGATACATGATGATCTATAGTGGATTGGTGAAGTTCTTGTCTACATTACTACTGATCTTGCTCATGAGATGACTGAACTCCCTAAGGTTGGACCAGTTCTTCCCACTGGTAAAGATGTAAAGAAACAGGTTGAACAAGCATGCTTATCCAGAAGTGATAGGTGCAGGATGACTGTTGATCCTATTAAAGAGGATGATATAAAAATTATCACCATGATACTCAGCTACAAGTTCCAACATGCTAGCAGACTCAATAGTGTATCTGCAACAACATCTCTAGCATAAATAAGGATGGTAAGAGATAATACACAGTATATTCTTTGTGAAATATAGCGCGCAAAACTGATTGAGATTATAAGAGCTATCAAGCATGACAAGAGAAAAATTTTCAGATTTGGATCTTTGATCATCTACCTATACTTCCACATTGTTGGTAAAGTCTCTAATGCCCCACCAGGGAACCCAGGAGAACTTAACCTAAACATAACACTAAGATTACAAAATATTTTTTTTTTTAAAGTTTACAAACAATATAAATAACAATGCGGAAGCAACATAATGAAGTACAAGACATACATGAATTACAACTCAATAAGGATTACAACTCTCGAGGGTTCCTTGATGTAGAATTACTAAAACAAACTAATCTACGATTACAATAATAAAGAACCGACATAAAGGTTACATAATCTGAAACCAATAACATACATCATAATAATAATGATTAAATATACAACTGATACCATAAGGTATACTACCTAATCAACATCCACTGCACAATTCGCAGGGTATGTAATAATACATAATCAACAATACAATGCATCCTCCAAGGATGATAACCAATATATACATAAGGTACAGTTACACAACTCAAGTAACTGATCAAGTCTCCAAAAGACTATGAAGCTGAAACTGCAATAAAAAACATCCAAGCATGAAGAAGAATCCGTCGGAATCTCAATGGTAATAAGAACCACTACCACCCAACCACGTGGAACCAAAGGTCCACTCCCATCATGCTGAGGAGATAGTACAAGCCCATCATACGGGGTATACAACAAGAATACAAACAAGGCATACAAGACCTTAATTATACACCATGCATAGGAAGATCCTAGAAGCAACTCTAATCCAAAACAAGGTACACTAAACAACACCAGAGGTACTAACACACATAGGATAACCTAAGCTATATATAGGAAGGTGTCATCATGTATGTCGCATCCTTGAGTTATGACCTGGTAATACCATAATGGATTCTGGCACCCAAGTGACTATACACGACATCAGTGACCTTTCATACAGACAAGATCACTAATGATGGTTGAACCACACCTCGAAGAGGGGGTAAGCATCTACTCATCCTCCATCTTAGCCTATGTTAGCGCTCAAGCATGGGTGAGGCGTTAATCTTATTATTTTAATACTAGGTCATCCTAATTAGATTAATTATGTTATCACTTGTTACCACTACTTACAATAAGCAAATCCTAGCAGTCACTTGTGGGCTCCGGTCCTTATTGCAAGCCACCTCCTACTATACAACTAGGTTACCTACCCTAGGTTCACAAAAGAATATCATAAAGGATAAATTGTAATACAAATTGCAACCTGTCCATTCAGGTGCATATAGGTTCTCAACAACCACAAAACATCCATAGTGTCCTTACAGGACCAAACAATACATCATATCTAGATCAGGTTGGGTTCAGGAAATCAGGACCATGGCATACTCATATAATCACAACTAACATCATACTAACATCATATAGCAAGTACACTCCTGAAACCTCTGGATTTAAGTCCTAGGGTCATCTAACCCAACAGATACCTGAAACATGATTACATAGAAGAATCATTCAATTCATAAAACACGCACCCAAAACACATTATAGTATAATCACATCATATTCAAAATGCATTAAATTATACACAATGTTAACGTAGGGACAAACAAATTTATAATATCTAATTATGTAAATTCATTTACCCATTTAAAATTACTATCTAGAAATAATTAAATATTCCATATTGACAAAAGAAACGTTAACCTTTCCTATAGATCTATTTATAACAACTACACATAAATATATCTAGGGTATAATTACCAATTTCCTGTTATAATTATAAAATTATGGAATACCTAGGTGCCCCTAACCACCAACATTCATCGTTAAATAATATCTCTAATTAACACCATAGGATTCCTACTGATTAATAATGATTATTTATGACAAAATATACTGAGTCATCTATAACATTAATCACATCATTAATCAATTCTATAACCTCATCCTAAATAACCTCCTCATTAATCATAAAACTGATTTGAAAGTTAACCTTAAAGCTAACTTAAAGAAAATTGACAATAAACTAATTTAGATATTAAATATTAAGCTAATTTAGTTAATAATAAGCCAATTTAGTTATTAATATCAAACTTAAAATATTAATACTAAACTAATTTAATTATTAAAATTAAACCATCTTAAATATTTAATACTAAATTAATATTTAAATATTAAAATAAATCAAATTTAAAGCTTAAATTAAATATAACCTAATTTTAAATAAATAAATTATATATATATATATTTAAAACAAACTAAACTTCTTTTTTTTAAAAATAAACAATGCAGAGGGGGGGAGTGGACCCCACGGGGTCACAACCCTCACGGGCTCCCCCACGGGTCCCCCTATCCTCCAAACCCCAATGAGGGGTGGGTTTCCCAACACGGGAAACCGCAGGCCGTAGCCTGCAGGTCCTGCGGCCCCTTTTGGGGTACCGCACGGGCTTCGCAGTGCTGCGGGCCCTGCGGTCCCTTTGGACCCGTGGGTTATTGGGGGTGCGGGACGTGGTGGCCCGCCACCCTCCATTCCCACATCAATTTAATTTTTTTTTTAAACATTTTTTTTTACAAAGCATTTTTTTATAATAGTTTTTTTTTAAAAAAAAAAATTTTATAATTCCGAAAACGGAATAAAGTAAAAATAGGATATATTTTTTTATATTTTTGTCTTTTTCCAATTACTTTGACTGGTGTAATTTTGGACAGATTAACTCTGTATTTTTTTTTACAGAGAGTTTTTTTTTTTTCCTTTAAGATTTATTTCCTTCAATGCAAAATAAATAGAGCTAAATATTTATTTGCTTCTATAGTTTGAACTATAGAAGATTTAATTTATCGATTCTTAAGAGATATAGAAGGTATTTTCCCACCAAATTTGGCCAGCATTACTGAGCTATGCCAAGTAATAATACACAATGGAAATAACAGATCTAAGGGTTTCCTAAATACCCAAAAATACAGAAACTCAAATAAATACCTTATTACCATAATAGTTTAACATGCATCCATTTAAACACAGAGAACCACATGATTGAAAAATTGGAAACCATTTTAGGGATCTCAAACCCTACCTCAAGTCCTATGCAAGAAAACTGAGACTATGCCTTTGAAGAATGCAAAACCCTGAAAACCTCCAAGTACAAATCAACCACAGATCTGAAACTACGAAGATCCAAGCACATGCAAACCACGAATCCACCCAATTCCTCAATCCAACAAGCAACCACAAGATTCCTCAATTTCTCCCAAGCCAAGCACACACCAAGCTCTCAAATCTCTAAAACCTGTTAATCCAAAATGAAAACCCCAATTCCCTCCTAATGGAATTCAATTTCCCCTAAACATGCAAACCCTCATGACAACACATCCAGCTAACTCCTAAAAGGACTCTCTCAAAAATTGAAAGAAAATAACAATTAATTAATAAAAATATCTTTTAATTCCACATCTCAACTTTGAATCCTAAAATCAAGTTGAGATCTCTAGAGTTTGAAAATACTTTTCAACAAAAACTTGCACATGTAATTAATAAAATATTAATTTAAATAACTTAAATATTACATCACAATTATCCATGCAATTAAATATTTAATTACTTAATTAAGCATAAAAATATATTTACTCTAATTTACAATTAAATATTCAATTAAATATTAATATTCAATAATTGCACCTTAATTAACCTTCCAATTAAACATAGGTATTTAATTTAATTTTCAATTAATTTAATACCCTATATTTAATAATTAATTGCAATAATATTTAATTAAATAAACAACATGATATATCACCCACATAATCATATCAAGCACCTGAAATCAAACTCATGCAAAACCAAACAAGCACTAGGAAAGGGATACACGAATTCCTATCGACTATATGAATTTGGTAAGGGTAGTCAAACAGATACTTTGTCCATTAACTAGGACAATTAGGTTTAGGATAGGATCTGGACCTGAAACTATCTCCCCTCTCTTACCATTGAGATTAATGTGATAGGGCACGCTCACTCCTGCCAATTCAGGGAAGACGTAGCCCAATACCTACAAACCTGTCATCACAAAGACAAACATACATGCATATATCATATGACAAACAAGGTTTGAGACTAGGTTATCATGTGGATCTCGCCGAAGCAAGTAACTACGACTCTGTCCCATACCATACCAAGCACATCAAATAGTAATGAAAACATACAATGATCTATGTGCATATAAATCTAAGATCAGTATTGTCAGAAATCCATAATCGAAATGAAATCCTAACATATACATAAGCATCATAAAATAACCCTAAATCACATATACACAAATGAAACAACATGATGATAATGGATCAATATTATACTGAAATGAAACACATAAGTATCCTTAAGATCAACTGAATTAACCACACATAAATCAAAATGCCTAAAAGAGTTCGGCATACACAAACTGAAAAACAACTAAGAGGTGGGTATTAAAAAGTCTCTAATCTTTACCTAGACATGAACAAACCTACTATGTCACAAATTTCACTAAAAGCTACATCAAAGAGCAGTGTAAAGGATTCTATGAACATGGAGATCAAAACATTCAGGATCAAGATGCAGAAGAGGTTCAGGATACCTGAGAAGATAGTTGATAAATACAAGGACACCATATGCTTCATGGTGGAAACTGACTGTACTTGCATGGAAGCAGTTGAGCCAAGAACAAAATGGATTCATCCATTTGGTATTGAAGTTGAAGAACATGTGTTGGAAGGATATGCATAAGTTCTTTTGTCTGCACCTAAGGATCCAAATGAGCCAAGATGGGGTACATACAAAGAGAAGAAAAATCAAGTTGATTCTATCTTATACAGTGCAGATAACAAAAGGAAGGCATCAAGGATTACATCCAATATCCTAAAAGTGCATGGGGTCACACAAGAAGACATAGACAAAGCTAGGGAAGCTAAAATTGTAAGAGAGCTAAAACAAACTCCTGTAAAAGTAAAAATAGAAAAATCTGATGATATCCCAAAGAAGAAGAAGAAGAAATATGATGAAGGTACATCTACACCACCAACTACTATTGACTTGGATTCCTCTCCACCATCAGTACCAAGGAAGTTGACCGGAAGAAGGAAGCAAGTTCTCATAGGTCGCCCATCCTCAAGAACAAAAAGGAGAAAATTAAAGAATGCTTATGCCCCTCCTGAGGTAGGATTCAGACCTAGTCTGACAGTCTTAAGGAATTGAATTGTTAATGAAGGAAGACTAGACTCTATTAAAAATTTCTATGACAAGTAGAAAGAGATAGATAAATAATAAATTCACTCTATGATTATCTCACATATGATTAAGTTTAAGAGGATAGTAATGGAACTCAAGACAATTGATGCACTGAAGGCATTTTGATAGCAAGAGATCAAGAATCTTCAAATTGCTTATCCATATGTGTACTTGGATTAAGTACCTAGAGACTTACAATTTTGACACCTTTGTCATTAATGTCAAAGGGGGAGTAATGTATGTAAGGAGTATGTTATATAGCCAAAGTTATAATATGTTGTTTTTGTTGTGAAGTCAAAGTTTATGAAACTTGGCCACATTCCTTTTTTGCCATTAATGACAAAGGGGGAGATTGTTGGCAAGTTGATAATTAGGGTATATATGACTTATTTTGTGTTCTCATTACGGCAATAAAGTCATATGAAGTTTTGACAATAAACTTTGAAGAGTAAAATTGACTAAGTATAGAAAATAGAACACTACAAAGTTATTCAATTGATTAGAGCACTAGCGCATGTGTGTACAATTGAGTCAGCCTATGTGTGTTCATACATAAGCTCTATGATATGTTTTTGTGTTTACCCTATACACGCATGTTATAGAATGATAGTACAGAAAAGTTACAGGAAGATTAAGTGCAACTAATTATTCAGAAAATAGAGTATGGAGTCGACCTCAGAGTTTGAATTAGCGTATAATATTTTGTTTTGTAAAGGCTACACACCTATTGTAATAAGTTTGTAATTATGTCTTAATCACTCATGTAAACACACTTAAGCCACTTTTTTGGAAGTATTGTATATTTTGTTTTTGGGCTTACCAAGGTCTTGTTATTAGTCATGTCTATTCAGGCATGTATATATACTAGACATCCACTTTTGTATTAGTGTGTCGATGAAAAATAAGTAGAGAATATATTTAGAAGATCAATATGAGAAAGTCAGTATCAAGTAGAAGTCTACAAGAGTTTTAAGCATCAACGCATAAATGGAATTGATCAGACAATAGTGTCATTACAACAATTCATTTTGATATAGTGCATATCAGTTATCAGGAGGTTGTAGCATTCATCTTATTCAGTAGTGAGCTCTGGAAGTGAGCCAACCACCTCTAAAAAGCTTTTTTAAAGACTCCTAATAGGGTCATTGTACTTAAATTGTAAAGACTTCTCCTAACAGGGCAAAGGAACTTTAACAAGTTCATTATTCTAGTACAATCATTTGTGGGTACTAATTCCCACCAGGGGTTTCCACTGATCAAGGTTTCCCCATAATCACATCTTGTGTTATGAGTTATTATGTTGTGCTTCATTTTTTTATCTATTTGATTCAAGTTTAAAGTTGCAGAATTATAATTAATAGACAAACACTGATTCACCCCCCCCCCCTCTCAATGTTTCTNAAGTTTAAAGTTGCAGAATTATAATTAATAGACAAACACTGATTCCCCCCCCCCCCCTCTCAATGTTTCTAACAAGCTTCAGATCAAGTTTTTGTGAACTCTAACTTGTGTATTGTAAGATATCATTTTAGTCTTTGGTTATATTTGTGTTTTTTTGCATTTAGTCATAATGGCTGAAAACATTAATACACCAGTTCTGGTGAACATTTCTCAGGAACCTTGATATGTATTCAAATTGCATCCAAGAAAAGAAGCTGATATTGATATGTCTTGTGCCCTATCTGCTATCCCTTTTGGTGTGGATTTTATTGAAGACATTTTTTCTTATATCCATTATAGAATCAAAGAATTGGGAGCCAAAGCAATCCATAAATAATACAAGCATATGTGCATCAATGGAAAGATTGGATTCGTTATGTATTGAGAAGAGTGTGAAATAAATTTATATGGTTGGAAAGGCCTCACAAGACTTCAAAGACAATAATTCACAGAGTCACATGATTCTGTGCACAAGGTTTAGAATGTACATTGAGAATGGTGGCTACTCATTTGGCCATTGAACTAACCAAATCCAAAATAGATGGGAGAGAAATGACAATTGATCATATTACAGACAAGGAAGTTCATTTTTCATATATAGTGATAGGATATAGATCTTGCTAATCTAGTTGAGTTAATATAATTCATGGTGGAGCTATTCACTATGCCTATCAAATTGTGAAGGATGATTCAATATATGATCTATGTGAGATGATGAGAAGTCAATTCATGAAAAATATGGAAATGAGTGAATTCATAAAATAATTAAGGAATAATTTCAATTTCAATATGGTCATGTGGATTTACTTCAAATATTTCCAATCTATAATGCATAATTGAGAAAGGATTCAAGCTAGCATTATAGAGAAGTACAAGAGTGATATTTATTTTCTTGTAGATACTGATTCATATATTGTGCAATCTGTAGAACTTAGGACATGTTGGATTCCTCCTATGGGTTATGAAGGTTAAATGGATTTAGTAACTTTGCATGTTGACAAGTTGTTATCAAACCCATTAGACAAAAAAGCACATAGATTTGGAACTCATGATGAAGTTGTTTCTAAAATTCAAAAGGAATCAAAGAAACTGGTCATTGAATTAAAAACAAGAAAAATGGTCTCTAATCTAGAACATAAGTTTGGAAGTAGTGATGCTAGAACATATCACACCATTACAAACCTAAATGTAGCTAAGAATAAAAAAAGAATACTAGATAATAGTGAAGTTAAGTTTGAAAGGGAATCCTCAAGGAAGAAAAGACAACACACTTCTACTCCAAACAAAATCTACAACAGGAAGAAAAAATTAATTGGTGAAGAAGGGACAACATCAAATAAGGATTCCTCTGAATAGAAGAAGAATGGTGAAACAAAGTTTGCCTCTTCTATTTATGGTATTGTAAAATGTATTGAGGACAATAGTAGACTTGTTACTATAAAAAAAATACACACTTTGGGGAGAAGTGAAGATAAGAAGAAGATAAAAGATGCAATTTTGTATTATTTTCATAAATTTTGTAGACCACCTTTAGAAATCCATTATTGCATCCCTAATGAGATATATTAGGTGATTGATGCTAGATGGAGCATAGAATTATAGTTAGATAGAGAGATTATGGAAAGAACACTTAACCAAGTTCAACATAAGTTGTGTGAAGAAGATGATAAGATAATAATTATTGCTCACAACCAAAAATTCAATATTGAGAGAAGAGCAGCTAGACTTATAATTGATGATACACGGAGTGTGCATGATGAAACATTTAAGACAAGGAAATAACTAATATAGATAAAGGAGGTAGCAGTCCAAACAAAACAAGTTCACCCAGAAACAAATGAAGCAATATTGGGAAATGACACATTTTTGTAGATCAAACAATTGGGAATATTATTCTAGACATTCCTAACTTGGTGAAGGAGATTGCAACACAAAATATTAGTTTATCACAAACTGGTGATGATGAGATTGAAATTGTTGACACAAAGGGAAAAGAGGATTCATCCTCCCCATTGCTTATAGAGGAGATGATTTTTAAGAAATAAGTTGAGAATGCTGAAGAAAGTAAG
Organism: Thuja plicata; assembly: GCA_018584345.1. Taxonomy (NCBI): domain Eukaryota; kingdom Viridiplantae; phylum Streptophyta; class Pinopsida; order Cupressales; family Cupressaceae; genus Thuja; species Thuja plicata. Next base: position 3,809,828 of record MU227244.1, read on the forward strand.
CAGGAGGAGACTCTAAAGAAGACTGAAGTAGAAACTGAGACTACAAAGAAATTAAGTCTTGTAGTAACTAGTGCAAAGATGAGACATAAAGCAATGAATATTGTAGTAGATGAAGAAGATTTACTGGTCACACTAGTAGATATATGCAATATGAAACCAAAAGAACTTATGAAACTTTTAGAACAATTAAGCATTCAGGTTGTAAACAACAATGAGAAATCAAAGAAGAATAAGGCATGAGTATTAAGACAATCTAGAGACATCCTAGCTGAGTTAGTGCGTATGGTTACATATGATGAAGATGACACACCTATTGATCAGATGGACACTCTTATGAAAGCTATTTTACATCAAGTCCCAGATTTGCAGTTAGATGCAGTGAAGAACGTAGAGGATAGTTTAGAAAACAAGATGATATGAAAGATGATGGAAAAATTACTAGAGATAGGATCAAATTATAAGATTTAATAGAGAAAATTAAGAGTATATTGACTGAGGCAGGTCAACTGATTGTCAAGGTATCAAGGTATTCAAAATTTGTTCAAGATTTGGAACAAAGAAGAGCTGAAGCATTGAAGGAATTGAAGAAATTAAGAAATCAACTTGATCCACTGTCAAGTTCATTCACAACTTACATTAGTCAAGTAAATAAAATGAATAAAAAGGTTAAGCATATTCAAATTGAGCAAGAGAAGAGAAAGATCACTCTACTAGAACTTCAATCCACCTTATATCCTACAGTAGAAGTGATGCAACTGAATGTGAGAATGACAAAACCTATATTTTACTTACAAACAATGAACACTTTAGATAACATGGAAGAGATATTATTGAGTTTAATTGACAGAATAATTTCTATGGGTTACTTGAAGAATCTATGTGAAACAATCTTGAGTTTGGCAAAGATTCACTTCATGATACTTTTTTACAAGATGTAAGTAAGATTTGGTATACATATAGTGAAGTAAGATTTTGTCATTGTTGTTAAAGGAAGAGTATGTAAGAGAGAGTATGTGTATGTATGGATTCATAAGTTGATATTATTATTGCATGATTATAAGCATATGCCTCAGTTAGTATATGTTTTTCATCAATGCCAAAGGGACAGATTGTTAGGATTATGTATTGTTGGTATTTGGTACTATGTTTCAACAGATTGTCAGGTGGTTGTCATTGATGTCAACTAAGTGAGTACAAGTCCTGATATTCAATAGGTAAAGTTAAGATACAATCATTACAAAGGTCATACTAAAATTTTGTTAAGTCTAGAAGATTGGTAGACTACACATACATCACTTTGGTCACGGTCATGGTACAAATGTAATTCTGAGGAGTGGTAATAAAATTAGATTCAACTAGTTTCCATTGAAAATTGGTTCCAACCACAACTTATTTGGTTGAGTGGTGATAGATTTTTAAGTGTCACAGACACTAAGACATGTAGAACTCTTATGTTCTTGATAATCAGTTAGTAGATCACATATTGCTGAGTGATAAAGTGTATGAAATTATTTCTAATGATTTGATGACATGGAATAGATTTTATACATTCAATGTATGAATATTTACAAGAATGATGTAAGAATTTAAGATAGATACAAGGTATTGCATTGTAGGAGTAAAAACATGTTTGACTACCTTAGAGATATGAAATTACAGATCTTATCTTGACCTAACGCATTCATGATAAATCATTTCTTTCATCAAGATTATCAATTTGACACATGGTACTATCTTAGGAAATAAATTTGAACATCATATGTAGGTTGGTGCAAGTTGTTTGTATAAGGAAACACACACACACACACACACACACACACACACACACACACACACACACATATATAGAGAGAGAGATGTTATTTTTGTTGTTGTTGAAGAGTTTTATTTTGGGTGATTAGGGATTTATAGTTGAATTTGTGATTAGTGAGGGGAGAGCGCATAGAGAAGTTACATAGTACAAAGGTATAAAGTATAAATAACTTATAGGAGCTATTAAGAAATCACTACTAAATCCATATCACTTATCTTGATGTTTCTTAATAGTCACAATAGGCAAGATCCCTTAACCAGGTGGACTCTAACAAGTTATTTTTGTAAATCCTTTAACATGGTGACTTCTTTATTGAGGTTTTAAGTCCTCTAGCAAGGTAGACCTTAGCTTATCGTATGGTAATCCTAATAGTGTACTAGTCACTCCTAACAGGGTGAACCCTTAGAATGGGTATTTGTAGCTCCTAATAGGGAAAACTCATATACTGAAATATTGGGCTTGTGGGTGTCATCCCTAAAGGCATTATATTTTTCCATTAGTATACTTAGAGAAAAAAATGATTTGCACCATCGGTTTACTATACACCAACTGACATGGCACAAAACTATCTAATGCCAATGTTACCAGAGAAACATTGTTAAGTGTTACCCCATGAAAAAAAGATAAACAATACCCAACGAGTAATAATAATGCTACCCAAAAGTACAACAAAGAGAGGTACCTGACAGATACATCGAACCTAATGAATAGTTCAATCAAGGAACACCGACAGATTGCAATTTCAAACTGACAACCAAGAACCAAAAGTTAGTTACATCTAGCAAAAAGTCGATCTGACTTTCCACGTCAGATAAATCACTGAAGTTGTATTTATAACTTCCTAATTTTCTTTTAAATCAATTATGTGCGGAGGAAGTAATGCAATCTTTATTGTTTTAATTTGTTTTACTATTTTAAAACATGCAAACTAAAGATTAAGGTCAAGTTGTAGACCTTGGATCTGAGAGTCATTGTAAATCGTGAATTCCAAGATAGGTCAATACTTATATAAATAGGTGCTCAATCCATTGAGAATTGTTGTTGTTCAATGAAGATAGTAGCCACGAAGAGAAACTAAAGACCAGATAGAGAATTCATGCAGAAGAACACAAATAGATTCAAATCATTTTTCAATGACATAATAGAGGCTACCGACAAGCAGAAAAAAGGTATTCATCAATCACTCAAGGTGATATTATTATTGTAAAGGCTTTAATGGATATATAAATCAGCAATAGTAGATTTCATATAGTTAGGTCAACATTTGTGCTCATTCTAACAAGTGAAGTACACTAATGAAATCCTTTCAAGAAATGTGGGCTTAACCATCCTACTATAAACCTAACTACTAAGTGCACACTTAAATCAGTACTGCTAAAGCTCTTAATAGAGTAGATCTTAATAGGTCTCCACCTTAATAATCTTAATAGGGCAGATCATCAGAAGTGATCAAATCATAAGCCTTAACCGGCTTCCTTCCATTCTGCAGATAGTGAAGTTTTGTGGGTGCCATCCCCACCGTAGTTTTTACTTCCTAACAGGAGTTTTCTATGATACCATATCTTGTGTTATGTGTTTCTCAATTTTATGAATGTTTATATGAATGATTGAAAACTATTAAAGATTGTGAACAAACATTAGATGCATAAGAAAGAATAATAGTAATGGTTGGTAAATTAGAATTGAATTATCATGAATGATGAATTGAGTAAAGTGTTAAAAGTTTTAGAGGTATTGATTCACCTCTCCCCTCTTAGTACTACTTCCCATTAAGTCTAACAATTGGTATCAGAGTTAAGTATCTTCTTGAAAATCTTAAAGGCTTAAGAGCAAAGATCATACAATGGAGAAGTAAAAAATTGATAAGAATATTGAGAACAAAAAGCTTGAGATACAGATGTTCTATAAATAGTATAAAGGAGAAAGAATGAAAATGAGAGAGCTCTTGGATGAAAGAAAATGTATGGATACCCGAAACAATAAAAAATACTATCAAGAAGAAGAAATTCCAGATTTCTTTGAAAATTTAGGATCAAATGCAAGTAATATATCAGATAGATTAGAAGGGAACATCACAAATATAAAGGAGATCAACCTACATCTAACAAAGCAAATAAAGATGCTGCAAATCAGTCAAGAGACCCAGATGGTAAGATTAATTGATGTGATGAGTTCTACCAAACAAGCTGAAATAGAAAGAACACTTGCTATTGATGATAGAAGGAAGATTTTAGAGAAACTACAGGAAAAGGAAATGAAAATTCAAAGACATGTTGAGAATCACCATGATCTCACAAATCAGATTATCCTTATGAGTCAAGAAGAAAATAGAATAAATGTGGAAGTCATTGAGGGAATACAAATTATTGATGAACTAAGAGAAGAAAATGAAAAGCTAAAGCATGAGGTTAGAATTCAGCAACATCACAATGAGATTATCAGAAAGGTTGTAGAAAGAAATAAAAGAATGGATGACTTTCTTGAAGGACAATGAAGAGTCATCAACAACAATGGTATAGGCTTTACCAAAAATGGAGAATCATCAAATCCAAAGAATGTCTACGAAAATCCAAGACCAAGAAAGCCAACATGCAAGCACTGTGGAAAGACATGGCACACATAAAATGCATGCAGAGGTAAAATGAAAGGTACTCCTAAATATACATCTACATCTTCATTCTTAGGATTTTGTTATAAATGTAACAAGAAAGGACACAAGGCTTATGAATGCAAGAGTAAGATAGAAAAGCCAAAGAAGGAAACCTACATGGACAAATAATGTCCTACATGCAAAATGAATGGGCACACATCTGAAGAATGTTGGAAAAGGAAAAGGCAAGCATTGAAGCCAAAAGGTAAAGAAGTTCCTTATCAACCAAAAAGAATCGGTAATCAATATGTATGGGATTACAACACTTGGACAAACTATATAGCATGTGGTAGATATGGTCACATTGCTACAAAATACATAAGAGCATGGACCAAAATATCTAGAGGCTGGTCAAACCCCATAATGGAATGCTTACACTATCATAAATTTGGTCATCTCAAGAAAGATTGCAAAGACAGATTGTTAGAAACAAGCACATATCCCAATGGTAATACCACTGAAGATATCCAGGGGGCAAGAGACAAAATGTGGATAAAAGATTCAAGAAATGATGAAGTTGGACCAACTAATGCAAATGGTGACACCCCATCCAATGGATTTGGTGACACCACCAACCCCACTTAAGCTGAACAAGTAAGTATGGAACTGCACTATACCAAGTTATATTTTGCATAAGTTCCATTATATAAATTGATAGATAGTCAAAATATGCATAAACCAAAGATGCATACTACTGTACATGTTACCAATTTAAGAATACAACACCATCAGTAAACACTTACCAAAAATCATCGGTGAACAAAATAATGATTTATTCACACTTACCAGAAATTGTCAGTCAACTAGTAAAAATGGGAAACTGCCAGTGTAACCCAATGACCGTCGGTAAGAAAGAAAAGTTCAGAAGTGGTTGTGACATAATATCGATATCCATTGGTAAAATAAAAATGGTTAACAATTAACCAAAGAAACATGTCTTCACTAATGATGATTTGAAATATCCTCCTGATGAAACCCGTCTTCACATCCTGACAAGTTGTTGACCATTTATTGCAAAGACTTAGGTCAAAAAGTCTATAAATAGTCAACGAGACAACTTCATTTTTCACCCGCGATTTAAAGAGAAAGTAGAGTGACATCAAAGAGATTAAAGAGAAGAAAGAAGAAGAATCTACATATCAATTCATCACATAGAGTATAGATTCCACATCACCATTGCGAATCAAAGTAAGTACCAAAGACACTGAAAGAATTATGTTACTATTTTGTCAAGAAAAGCCCTAAATTTTAAGAAAACCCTAAGTACTTGAAAAACAATGGAAACCACATCCAAAACTGCTAAGATGAAGAATGTGGTGAAACTAATCAAGAACAGCACATGTGTGCAACCTAAATACAAGATCTGTCCAGAAATTGCATCAAAACCCGATGAAGCCAACACATTTTCAAAAATCCCACCTAGGGTTTTGCTCATAGAAGATGTTAGGTCTTATATTCACTATAAGATCATAGAGATAGGTGATTTAGAAATGGATGAAGCTTTTAATAATCTATTTGATGCCAAAGGAAAACTCAAAGAATAATACAAACACTTGGAGATCAAAGGGTTAACCAATGCCCTACATTTCTCGAGGGAATTCAAGACAGAATGGATTAGGATAGTCTTGAGCAGGATGCATGACAAAAAACTATGGCTAGACAAACCCAAGCAAATAACAAAGGATGTTCTTCATGCTGTAACTAGTTATCCAATAATCGACAAGCCTAGGGCACACAAACATCCATCCATGAAAGAAGTTACAAAACTCACCAATGTAGAAGGAGACAACAAAGGTCTCAAAGTAAACCCAATCACCGACGAAGAGTTAAAATTTTGTGCATGTGTTATTGGTTACAAAAAATTTCAGGATAGTAGAATGAACATCATTTCTGCAATAGTAGTAAGCACTGCTTACAAGATTGTAACGAAAGGAATTCAGATGGATCTATGTGAGATCCTATTGAAACAACTGGATAGGAATATGATCAAAATCAGGTCTACAAAGAGAAACACATGTAAGTTTGGATCACTTATTATGTGTACATTTTTCTACTTTCAAGAATACTTTCCTTCAGTAGGAAATGTTCTATGGGACTCTACCAAACCAGTAACCCAACAAATTAGTGAACTGATTAAGTCACTAGGAGACAAATTTGAGTCCGTCATGTCTGCATACTTCCTTGAGTTCAAGGAAAAGATGATGGAAAGAACTAGGATTCCTGAGAAACTAGTTGAAAAACACAAAGATGAGATATGATTCATGGGAGATACAAACTTCACACATATCAAACCAGTTGTACCAAGAATAGCTTAGTTATCATCATTAGACTATGAGATCAATATTGATCTAGCTACAAGTGCAATTGAGACACTACTCAATGAGCCCATTGATAAGAAACAACCAAGGTTTGGAACATATGAGGAGGCCAAATCTAAGATAAAATATGGCCTAGAAGTCAAGAAGACTATAAAAAAGAAAGATAAAATGGTTAAGAATCTCAAGAAGATTCTATCGGTTACTAAAGAGGAAGAGCAGAATCAACAGGAGGAAACTGATGAGCAGGGCAACATCAGTGAAGAACTAGAAGAAAGGAAATCAGATATAGAGGCTACTAAATCTGATACACCACCATCTCCACCTCCTACAAAGAAGCAAAGAACATGAAGTCAAACTACTACTACCAATACCACTCCACTTAAGAAAGGTCAATTAAGGACCTATATAAGGAAGCAGCCAACAAAAAGAACAAGACAACAACCTGTCAAAACCACACCACCAAAGAAGAGAAAAAGGTTTGTCAGGACACAGGCTGACTTAGATGACACCAAAGATGATGAACTAGATGTAGTAAAGAAGAACTTAAGAAGCCAAATGGTAGATGAAGCTGCCAAATCAATTGCTACCCATGGCACAATGATTGATAAAAACATCAGGCAGTGGGATGCACTGAATCTAGAGGATTAGAATTAATACAGGAAGTAGTCATAAAATCAATGATTAAAAACAAGTATGCACTTGCTGAATTTGTAAATCAAATACTTGAAAAGCTAGGTAAAAGGGTATACCAATAGTGGTCATATGCCTTGAAAACAAAGAGAGAAGCAAGAGAAAGAGATCTTGTAAGACTGATGCCTCCTGAATCCAAATTTGAATAGATACAAGAAGTACTAAAGAAACACTCAAGTAAATTTGTAGCCAAATTAAGGGCTTACAAAGTAATAGAGAGCAAGTTTGTAGAATTGGATTCAATGACAGAGACCAAATGGAGACATCTCCTAGATCTACCGGCAAAGTCAACAAGTGTTGAGAAGCCATTACTTCTCACAAACACACCTCACAGAGAGGAGGAGATAGATAATGCAAGTCCTCAACATATTTCTCTAGACAATCAAGAAAGTGATGATGAGCCTATTAACTTAGATATAGGCATGGATGATAATATCCAAGATATCACTCATTATGATTCTGACAATGATCCAAAGAAGAAAGATGATGTGATATTTATCACACTCAAGGATCAAAAAAGCCATCAAGTACTGAAGACATCAGATAACAAGATAGTTGACATTACTGATGAAAAAATATAGGACACATCAATCCTGCACCCACTTGTGCAAGACCTTGCACAAAATATAAAAAAGGATGAGGATGTCACTGCTGACAAGGCACTAATCAATGAGAAGGACACCAATGTTGATAAAGCCTAAGAAGCAACTCAAAGCAACATGCCTATCCTAATGAAGGAAATGAACATACTAGAGGGAAATGAGGGATCAAATGAGAAAGAAACAAGCACATCCAAAGACAAGGGTGATGAAGAAGCCAAAGGGACAACATATACTACTGTAGAGAAAGCTACAATCGATGATCAGATGAATGCATCTACTAATCAGAATAAGGGAAACACTCAAAATAAAATAGGGGAAAAGACTTCAGAGAAAGGTGAAGAAGGAAAGAAGGATGAAATTGAAAAGAAAATTGGAGCACATTCTGTAGAAATATCCAAGGTTAGTGAAGAGATGTCTTCACATAACTGATAGGTGCCCATAGAGAAGAAAACACAAGATGCATCATCGACAAAACCTTCCCCAAGAAATTAAGAGTGAACACATGAACAAGCTATTGTAGTTCATACATCTGCATCCCCTCAAATATCAAAGAAGAAGAAAGGAAAGAAAAAAAATCCAGTAACTCTGGATGAAATCATTGAGATTCTAGTCTCTGATCCAAGAACATTGGACCTGACAACATTGACAAAATATGCAAAGCTATATGAGATAAAATCCATTCAAGAAAAGATAAAAAGAGTGACAAAAGAGGCCAAGGTACTAGAAGTAGCAAGAAATATACTTCAAGAAATTTTACCAGACATAAATATTGATCAAGAAACTCCAATCATTGATCAACTGGTCACACTCATAGATGCTATAACATCTCAAAATATAGATTGTGAGAAAACAATGGAAGAGAGACTTGAACAAAAGTATGAATTCAAGCTTGCAGAAAAGATAAGCCAGGAAGTTGCATTGAAAAAGGTCAAGCTATTTGAATTGATGTGTACAATTGATCCAATTTTATCAAAAGTTGTTACCTTAATCAATAAATTGTGCACTTTAGATCAACTCACGAAGGAGTATACCGACAAGATAGCAAAATAGGTGCTGATCTTTAGTCCAGTGCACAAAATCTAGCCACCACCGAAGAAGCACTTAAATTGCACAATCAATAGATCAGATAGGGTAGGAAACAGAGATAAGACATTCAGTTTGCAGAAATGAAATACAAAGATGAGGTCAATGAGCTACAAGATAAGCTCTTACCGACACTTACACTCCTACAATAAAATATGACACAGGAAAGTACTCTAATTGCCACCCCTGAAATGTATGTCCTAGATAGCATTTATGATATACACGCTAGACTAGAGCTGCAACACATGGCCCTAGAATAGTTGAGATAACATTGGGAGAAACTAATGGAAGATATCAAAATTACCCATTCTAATGTATTGGACACATTGTAAGTTACACATTTTTGTAACAATTTTGGCATATTGTAAGTTGTACATTTTTGTCATCAGTATCAAAGAAAGGGGGAATTTGATATGTACATCACCTCAGTTAAAGGAGGAAATCATATGTATAGTGGAAGAAAGGGGAAATACTGTACACTTAGAGAATAGATAGTGTACATATACATATACATACACAATACCGATGCACACAGTAAGGGGGAGTCATATAATGACAAGGATATAAACATGGTGTAATAATTTTAGTATTATGCACATATCAGTTTTTGATACTAATGCCAAAGGGGGAGATTAAATGCATTATATTTTTCCATTATTATACTTAGAGAAAAACATGATCTGCACCATCAGTTTACTATACACTGACAGACATGGCACAATACTATTTGATGCCAATGTTACCCGACAAACACTGTTAAGTGTTACCCCATGACAAAAAGGTAAACGATACCTGACAAGTAACAATAGTGCTACTTGAAAGTACAACAAAGAGAGGTACCCAACAGATACAGGGAACTCGACAATCAGTTTAGTCAAGGAACGCTGACAGACTGCAAGTTCAAACTGACAACCAAGAATCGAGAGTCAGTTGCATCCCGCAAAAAGTGGATCTGACTTTCCATGTCAGATAAATCACTAAAGTTGTATTTATAACTTCTTGATTTTCTTTTAAATCCATTATGTGTGGAGGAAGCAATGTAATCTTTATTGTTTTAATTTATTTTACTATTTTAAAACATGCAAACTAAAGATCAAGGTCAAGTTGTAAACCTTGGATCTGAGAGTTAACATTGTAAATTGTGAATTCCAAGATAGGTCAATACTTGTATAAATAAGTGCTCAATCCATTGAGAATTGTTGTTGTTCAATGAATATAGTAGCCACAAAGATCAACTAAAGACCAGACAAATAATTCATGCAGAAGAACACAAACAGATTCAAATCAGTTTTCAAGAACAAAATAGAGGCTACCGACAAAGAGAGAAAAGGTATTCATCAATCACTCAATGTGATATTATTATTGTAAATGCTTTAATGGATATGTAAATCAGCAATAGTAGATTGCATACAGTCAGGTCAACATTTGTACTCATTCTAACAAGTGAAGTACACTAATGAAATCCTTTCATGAAAGGTGGGCTTAACCATCCTATTGTGAATCTCATTACTAAGTGCACACTTAAATCAGTGTTGCTAAATCTCTTAACAGAGTAGATCTTAACAAGTCTCCACCTTAATACTCTTAACAGGGGAGATCATCAGAAGTGATCAAATTGTAAGCCTTAACCGGCTCCCTTCCATTCTATAGAGAGTGAAGTTTTGTGGGTGTCATCCCCACCGCATTTTTTACTTCCTAACAGGAGTTTTCTGCGATACCATATCTTGTGTTATGTGTTTGTCAATTTCATGAATGTTTCTATGAATTATTGAAAACTTTAAAGATTGTGAACAAACATTAGATGCATAAGAAAGAATAACAGTAATGGTTGGTAAATTAGAATTGAATGATCATTAATGATGAATTGAGTAAAGTGTTAAAAGTTTTAGAGGTACTGATTCACCCCTCCCCTCTCAGTACTACTTCCCATTAATTCCAACAATCCCCACCATGGTTTTTTCCCCTCTTACAAGGCTTTCCATGTGAACAATATTAGTGTTATGTGTGATGAGTTTTTGAAATCTTGATATTACTTTATTTCATATATTTGCATAAGTTATTTACTTTATAGTTTGGGAAGTATTTGAGTAGTTATTTGGTCATTGGTTGAATTAGTTCATTATTTTTTTGTACTGAGTCACCCACCACCTCTAAGTGCCTATTATTCCTACAAATGGATGAGCAACTTCAACACTCCATTTACCTATATCTAGGTCAAACTCCACTCTAGAAGTAATTTTTCAGTTTGTTAGATTTAAGGGTCTTCCCCAAGAACTTGTTGATCATATAATCTAGAGGAGAGGATATTGGAACTACATTCCTCTATTTACTTATTGAACTCTCTAGCCATTTAGGAATACTAATCAAAATCTCATTTTTAGGAGTAACATGGTTTGGGGTCACATTCAATATTACCATTGTTTTTTTAGAGTCATATGTGGTTTCAACTTTCTTTTCTGCTTTAGTTCTTTCTTCCATAGGCACATCAAAAATTTGGTCAACCATTGTGTTATCAATATCATCTATAGCATCTAGGTCCACAAATGCATTTTCAACAAGAATTTTCTTCTCTTTATTCTTTCTTCTTGACCTGGTAGCCCAAGCAAGTGAATTTATAGAAGTTTTGTTTGATGTCTTCTTAATATATCACTCCTTAGTTTTTACTTTGAGGTACCTTTCATAAAATCCAAATTTCCTATTAATTCTGAGGAAGAAAACCCATTACCTCCTGCTCCATTCCTCTTTAGTTGAAAATTTGTGTCTTTTTATACCAAAATAGCTCATTTGACATCTATTTAATGACATAAAATCCAACTAAATAATTACTATATTTGGAAAATAATTCATTCATGTGAAAATAACATGATATTATACATTTTTGACTCTATCATTATTATTAATCTCTCTCCGCATGAATCTCTTTCCATATAATCATTACCTATAATTTGAAAAAGTTTTATTTAAAATTTAAACTTCACAATATGCCTAGAATATGCTTCCCTTCATTTATTGCTTCTCCTTTATATTCTTATGTGTGATTAACCAAATATGTTTGACCAAACAAGATGTACAATGGTTCAAGTTTGATATCTACCAACTTGCTTCACACTTTTCAAACATATATTTAACAAAGACTTGATACTCAAAATAAAAGTTGAGATATGCACATATATAGAATGAACCTTGAACCGTTGAACTTTTCAACTTCAATTGTGAGGTTAAATCAGAAGGTTCAAAATTATAGACTTCAGCGTACATGGAAACCAAAAGTAGAAGGATTTTTCAATAATAGAGAAATCAATTAGAAAATGAAATTTTAATCAAAAGGAAAGTAAATATGCTCTATTTTTTCTCGACAGGGAGACTATGAAGGATTTAAATGAAGGAAAAAATAGGGGTAAGAAGAACTCTTACTAGGGACCGGGACTATGGAGGATGAGGCAATGCATGTAAACTCTCTGGTTGCACAAAGACTATAAATACTAAAATAGAGAGAAAGGTACCAAGACAAAACCAAAAATAAATAAAAAAAATAGAAAGATGAAAATAGGTACGCTACACAAACAATAAGTCCAACAACAACTTTTAGTCTATAGATTTTTTGGATGAGTGTACGCTACACAAACATCTCCACAATGTGCATGTGTCTTGAGATAAAATATTCCACATCATTAGGAATTTACAAAGTGATCAAAATGTAGGTAAATGAAGTGGATTCTTAGCTAGAGGCTTTTATTTACCCGAAGTGGAGGCACTAGGTAATATAGAATTTTGTGGGATACAATTTATGACATTACATTTTTCTCCAAATTCAGAGAGAATATCATAGTGAGATGCAAGCTAAAGTAGAGAGAAAGAGTTAAGAAATATTATACCAAGATATGAAGGGGGAGTTGAATCATTTTTTTGTGTGGAATTTCCTCTAGGGAAAAGACTTGAACCTTCATTAGGTAGTGCTAACTTGCATCATCATAGCATGTTAGCTATAGACAAGCATGTTAGATAAAATATTAAAAGTTGAGGAAAAAAGATTAAATGATAGCAATAAGATATAAATTATGAGATAGTGATCACAAAGATTATGTTAGTATAGGTAGAAACATTTGTTACGCCGGATAACCATATGATTCAAAAAAATAGTGTTGCTTGATTTGGATAGTGATTTGGAACCCACAATGGTAGACAAATTAAGATAGTATATTGGCCCCCACAAAGGAAGATAACATAAGATAGTGGATTTCCCCTCCAAAAGGGTAGATAATGTAAAATATTGGATTGGCCCCCACAAAGGTAGATAACATAAGATAGTGGATTGGATCTCACAACAACAATATTTAAATTTATAAATACATATAGTGTAGATATGATAGTCCCCTTTAGAATGAATATGTTGCAAAAATGGGAATGTGAGTCATTCTAAGGAGAGATAAATGTTGTGTCATATCATCATAATAAGATGTTTTTATAGAATGCTACCTTACAATAGATGACACATGATACTCATAATATTAAGAAAAGTACATAGAGACAAGGGAATATAATTATTTGATGTTAGAAGAACCCATAATACTAGAAGTAATTAGTGTATATATCTGCATAAGAGTTACTCATCATGGTCCCAAGGTTTTCAAATTTGAAGAAGAGCACATAAAAAAAAAAAGATTAAAAAAAATGGGTCAACATGGAAGAAGGGTTGAATTCCCCCAATACTTTGCATCATCCCTAAATGTATGAAATAAATATACAATAGATAGAAGAAATAGATGAAAATTAAGAAGTGTGTGATATATAAATACCCTATTTCTTAGTATGAATGGAGTATCTTTTGTCCTTCAATAGAGCACAACATATGATGACAAGAATGGGGTAGCACAAATATGTACACTCTAATATATAGACAAGAAGAGGTAATTTCTCAGTTACCATCTACTAATAGATCATAATCCTCCCAATATTGACCATAGGGGCAAGGATAGTAAGGCTGAAGAGAGAAAACCACTAAATAAGCTCAAGGAACCTGACTAATAGCCATGACCAAATTTGAAGTTGCCTCAATATTTCATTCCATAGCTCAATTGAGAGCCTCAAAATATGTAAGTGATTCAACCTAAGGTAATAAAAGAGGATTGCATCATCAACCTTTAGAAAAGAGGTGATGAAAAACTATAGATAATGTAGTGCCTCCTAAAATAAAAACACTTATGTAGATAAAGAAGTAGTAGGAATTAATTTTTTATGATGAAATTTAGGCATAGTATTGTGCTAAAATTATTTCTTGAATGATGGAGGAAATTTTTTTTTGTTCACGATAGAATTCCTAAGGAAGATGTCATGAGGGTGTGGGGATGGAATAGCATAGGTAGGAGTAATTACACTAGACACAACCTATGTATGTAGCATGTTGATAGAATAGGAAAATGACAAGTTATCAAGAGTTAAGATTATGAGTGAACCTCCAAGGGTAGAGAGTCAAGACATGTATGCATTTAGATTTTATAATTAATAGCCCCTAGAGTAGCACAAATCAACATACAAGGTGAAGTGAGATGAGATGTAGATGAAATAAGAGTGGGAGTGGAAGCAAGTTTAGATGCATGTGGAGTAGACATGGGAACTGATAACTCACTTTCAGCCATTAAAGAGGGTTAATGTTCCAAAACCCTTGTCTGTTAATGAATCTTACACTCATACACAAGCTATTTTTGGTTTATATGGGGGCTAGGAATAGAGGTCTAAGAATTCTCAATAAAATCCTACTCATTATGATATTTTTTTAATGCTATACCCAATAGAGAAGAAGGTTACATTGATGGAGTGTGGGGTGTTGTTGTAGTTGTAGCTACAATATCAACGATAGGTGATCTTCCTCATTTTTCTCTAAGAAAAAATTGAAGAAACAAGAGATACCCTCAAAGATTGAGATAGGTGTAAAAGGGGAAGAGAAAGTAAGTGACAATAGGTTACCCTTACCATACATACCAACGAAGATTTATGTAAGGATGGGCCTTGAACTTTAGAAGTGGGGGTGCCTTTGCCTTGTCCATTCTATATGAAACTATATGAACAAAAGGCATCACTGGAGACTACATGGTCTTTGATAGACAATGATATTTACATGAAGGAAAATTATTTCCCTTAGCCCCCGACAAAGAGAAATTGGAAGGTGAATCATGATGCAAATAAAGGATACAAAAATATATAGGAATTAAAGTGGGAGGGACCACAAGTGCTATAGATTGAATCAATATGTAAGATAGTTCCCTAGTTTTATACTTATTATACACTCTAATTTATAGATATTCATATGGAAACAAGGGTCCTAAGAAGTAGGCTAAAAATAATCAAGAAGGAATTCCCCATATGAAAAATAGGGATAATACCTAGTATCCTAGACTATGTGCATACTGGCCTCATCGGAGAGCTTCAAACATTTATGAATAATTGAGAAGACCACCTCAAAAGGGACTAAACTTTGATTCTTAGATTTGTAGGAATAAGTTTGATTCAAGATTAACAAAAATTTTAGTCAACACCACCTTAGGACCTACAAGGTCCATCAAGGTGGTAAACCCCATAGAGGAAATAGAGATCATGGGATCCAAAAAGTGGCGATGTGAAAAAAGGTGTTTTCATCCACCTAAAAATGCAAACATATTTGTTGACTTGTTGCTAGGCCCAGGTGTCAGTACACCTAGGCAAAGAAAATGCCTAAGCTAACTTGGTATCCTATATCAGAGTTGCTTATTAATAATATTACTTAATATATAATATGTATATTATATGATATTAATATAATATATATATATATATATATATATATA
>MU227244.1:3825870-3843058 GCA_018584345.1 Thuja plicata
TATTAATATAATATTATATAATATATAATATAAAATATATTTTATGATATAATATAATATATTATATTATATAATGTAATATATTATAAAGTATATAATAATTTTATACTAATAATATTGGCACGTGGGGCTTTATAGTAACCTGTGAGGCTTTATATTGGGCCACAGTCCCAATAAAATATTATTTTCTTGATACGCGATATCGGATACCTATGACTTTATACATAAAAAAACCAAAGTCATTGGTCTTTTTAACCCACGGCTTTGGTGTGAAGATCTGTGTCTAGTAATGGATATGAGACAAATATCCTATATATGATCCTAGGAGGTTATTTTTTATGCCAAATTCATATCTAGGTATATTGATTGTTTCTTTTTTTACCATTTTTTTAAGTTGTAAAGTTTTATTTTCAATTTTTAGATGAAAACTAGGTTTTCTCAATTTGAAATTATTTGTAGTTTTTAAAATTCATTTTATTTATATGAATTTTCATTTTAATTAGGTATGGCTGATAATAAAAATAATCCTGACCCTGGATAACCACTCCCTGATAATTTGCAACCTAAAAAACCCACAACTTGGAGAGAAACAGTTTAAAAACCCTCCAGTGACAAACCCTCGAC
Organism: Thuja plicata; assembly: GCA_018584345.1. Taxonomy (NCBI): domain Eukaryota; kingdom Viridiplantae; phylum Streptophyta; class Pinopsida; order Cupressales; family Cupressaceae; genus Thuja; species Thuja plicata. The sequence goes on from MU227244.1 coordinate 3,826,495, forward strand.
CATTAGAGGAGCTTATAGTGGATAGTTTGAACAATTTGATGAGGATTAGGGACATTTATAATAGGATCCCTAGATTATTCCCCATGTTTGGAACTATTGATTCTATCAAACACTTAATGGATACCTTCACTATACCACATAATGCTACACTTTGGTGGCGAGATGAAATTCATGCCCAATTTGATGATGAGGTGAAGGACCTCGAGATCACTAATATTTAGGAATCTCTATATTGGAAAGAATCACAATACCAAAAAATTAATTTTTCTATGAAATGGTGCATTCATCCTGATATACAAGCCAACTTCTAGGATCGTTGGCGAATGGTTTTTGATAAACCACCCAAAATCAATATGGATGCTACTTGTTATTTCATAAAAAAATTATATGATGAGTTTGTCCTGGGTAAACTATTGGAGTATGAGATCATTATGGTCATCATCAAAGGCCAACCCTAGGATAGAGATAGGAAAATCAGAGTAGTACAGGGACCATATGTTTCCCCTTCTCTCATTGATCCCCTTCCTCTAGTGAAACATGCAAATATCATTGTAGAGGATCCATTAGAGACCATTAGGGACATTCAAACTTTGAGTGTCTATCTCATTACTGACATTGCATCACTAACATGACTTCCTCATTCTATTGATGCATCCTCCTCAAGTGTTCATATGTGTGTGTCTCATACTTGTAGTTCATGTCATAATATATGTTTGGGTCCCCTCGATGCCTTGTTGAAGAACGTATGGATATTGAGGATTATGATGGTGGTTGTCATTTGTATATAAGCAGACAGTTTTGGTCAGTTAGTCATGATCACCAAAATGTTTTGAACACCAAGCGATAGAAAAATCAACCGAGAAGTATATCAATCGAGCGAAATCACTGAACACCAGTCTACGAAGCCATCACCGAGCACCAGTCTACACTGAGAGACAACATTTCACCAATAAAAGAGGATCTCACCTACACGTCAACTACAACACTTTAATCTTTAAAACAACTTTTCTTATCTGGATAACCATTTTTTTGTGGATCAAGAAAAGTTTTAATTGTGTATGTAATTAGTTAACTAATTATATTTATGAAAATTAGGAGATCAAGGTCTAGTTGTAAACCTTTGGTCTCAAAGTTTTTCAAGAAAAGTGTGAAACCTAATTAGGTCAAATATTTTGTATATAGATGTAATAATCAATCAAGAATGATATGATTGTTGTTGTTGGAAATGAGTTGACTAACTAAGAGGGGAGGGGTGAATCAATTACCACAAAAACAAATTCAAGTCCCTTAGATATCTTAAAGAAATTTAACATTTTTGCTCAATTAGCATAGATATTTCACTGTCACTCGGTTAACATAGTAAATGTTGAGATATTAAAGGTGATTATGTTTAGTAATTAATTGCACAAACATAAACCATAGAGAAAATTAAATGTACATAGATAACACAAATATTTAACGTGGAAACCCAATATGGGAAAAACCACCAATAGAAACTAGTCACCTTTTTCACTCTTCTAAAGTGAGCCATGTTAGGAGCCAACCCTGTTAAAGGTTATAATAACATATTGTTAGGTGTGACCCTGTTAGAGGAGTTAATCACCCTGTAAGGAGTGGCCTTGTGAGAGGTCTTCAAACACTTCAATGTAGAAATGTCACCTTGTGAGAGGATTTATAGAAGACTGTTAAGTCTACTCTGTTAAGAGATTTTGATCACTACTAAAATTGTTAGAAAGTAATAATGGATTGACCTGTTTTGATAAGCAACTATCTTTGCCTATTCAGATCTCTATTCTGGATTAAATACTTGATCCTTACTGATCGAATATTCTTTTGTAGTCCTTTGTGTTTTTTTCTCAATCAGAATCCCATATGATTTCGCCTTCACTCTTCATATCACACTTCACATGCAATTCCACTTCACCACCACTATTCAATCCAAACTTAACCTTATATATATGATAAGCCTTCTCAAGTTAGCCTTAATATCCTTCCAAATAAATAATAAAACTCATGTTTGTCAGCTACATATAACCATTTATCCAGAAAATATAAACCACTGTTAGTCGGCTAACACTAACTATTTTACTCGGTCAACACTGAAATACTTCAACGCCCGATCAACACTGTAATGCCCGAGTGAACTCGGTTAGAACTAAAAATCACATTGGTCATCTTCAATGCCCAAGAGAGCTCGGTAGACGCTGACTATGCTTGGATAGGATTAGAAATTTGTGTAAACATCACTACACTTGTGTAAACATCAATGACAATACAAAATTGAATAATTGTCATCAACAATCTTCCTATTTGGCATTGATGGCAACACAACATGTCATAATACAAAGAATTATAGAGCAGCACACATAAGAATGAAATTTTTCCAATGTCCTTAGCTTCATACTGATTCTCATCCAATACCCCCTCAATCACAGAAATACATATTTCTCCATCTTACATTAATCTCTATCTCTGATAAGGTTCACCCTCTATCATCAATCTCTCTTTCACTAATCTCTCCCTCTTTCCCTGATCAATATGAAATCAAATAATTGTATAGTCAGAAAAAGGAAGTAATTCCATGATAGACTAGTTTAGCCTTCCAAGTAAGTAGTTTTGGGGTCATGTCAAGTGCCTTGAATGTGTTCCTAATTTAGACCTAGCTTTCCCCCTATTCTACCCCAATTCTCCACCTTTCTTTGGCTAATTCTTAGCATTCTGGACTGCAAATCTGTGATTTTTGACCTCAGGGTCAGGGTCAAACTTTTGGTTCTATGTCAACCTTGACCGTGACCTAGGTCAAGGTCGACCTCACCCCTAACCTAGGTCAAGGTTGACCTTGACCTTGACCCAGGGTCCAGATTTCAGGGTCCCACAGTTCCCAGATGTCAGCCTTTGAAAAAAAGTTAATTCCCACTTTCGGGTTGGCTATTTCGGGTTATGAAGTGATGATTCCTAAATTATATTTAACTTAGGTCCTCTCCTAGGGGTAAAGGCTTTAATGGGAATTTAATTCTCCTATGCCACCCTCCTTAGATGATTGTGCCCTAATTTCATATAAAATGGAGCCTTTCTCCCCTCATTTTCTCAAAGTCCTCTATTGAAGCCTAAGCATCCTTGAGCAATTGAGAAACATCATCAAGTGAAGTTCAAGCAAGAAATCAAGCAATATTTGAAGCAAGGATTCATCCACCATCAAGCCTTCAAGCATTCAAAGAGATCCATGGGAGGCCATTGAAGGATTTAAGATACATAGTGCCCTTTTTGGTGATCTCCCCATCCATCTTCTTCCAAGCCTCTTCATAATCAAAAACCCATTCAAGATTTGGTGTTGGAGATCTAAAAGAAATTTATTGAAGAAATCCTACATTCTAAATTATAGATCCATTGGGGCATACATACTTGTGGATTCAAGGATTTGAATCCTTCATAAGGACTTTTACAATCAAGGTGAATTTATGCATTTACTTTGTTTACTTCTGCAATTTCAATTACATATATTTGAGGTTAATTCCAAAACTAGGGTTTGACCAAGGCAAACCCCTTCCCCCCAACAAAAAACATATCATTTTCTTGTAGGTATAGGTCCAGGACTAAAGATTTAAGGCCAGATCTGGATACCCTTTTTAGTGAACTATCGAGATCTGCAAACAGATTTTCTGTCAGACTTGTGCAGGTCAGGGTCAAGATTATTGGGTCAGCGGTGAGATTATTGGGTCAAGGTCGACCTTTTTCACAAGATGGTGTTGGATTGGAAACATATTTCTGGGTTTTGTTTGTCTCTACATTTCCTCTCTAGATCACACTTCAAATTTTCCAGAAATAGAGTACAGACCCCAGAAAACATAATTCTTTGATCTGCAATTCTTTAAGGTTAGTACATCCTCTCATCCTTTTCAATTACTGTTGTATATCACATTTACTTAATCATAACATAGAATTTTAGATCTTCTTCCTTTCTCCCATTTCTGAATGGTTGATTCATTTGTACATTGATCCTACTTTAGGGTTAATCAATTTGGATCTTTCATTTGTGCATTTGGGGATAAAAGAGGAACATCTTATCTTCCTTCCCCCTATATGCTTAATCACACTACAATAACACATTGAAAACATAAATTAAATGTAAAGGTTAAGGAAATATATAATCTACAAAACCAAATCAATCCAATCCAATTTTCACCCTTTACAATAATATGTCCCTCTTTGAAAATGAATGCCAAAGACACCAACCAACATATCTAATGAAATTTTAATGTACCTGTCTGTACTGATTCATATGTAATAATCTATAAATATCTGCATCAACATGTTAAGTCTTTTCTATAGCTTGGTTGATGCATCACTAAACTATGTTTTAGTGAGCCTCAGTTAGGGGAATCACTCTTAGCTTTCCTCTTAGATACAAAAATTCATCCTCAGGTAACGGTTTGGTGAATATGTCTGCAATTTGTTCTTTAGTATTCACATATTCCAATCTAACTTCCTTGTCCTGAACCAATTCTTCAAGAAATGATACTTTATTGCAATATGTTTATTCTTAGTATGCATCACAGGGTTCTTTGAAATTTTAATAGCACTGGTGTTGTCACAATAGATAATGATAGGTTCTATGCTTCCCACATTCATACTTGACAACAACTTTTTGAACCATATGATGTTTGAACAATTTGCTACTGCAGGAACATATTATGCTTCTACTATAGATTGAGAAATGTAGTTCTATTTCTTACTTGTCCAGGAGACTAACCTCTTTCCAAGAACTAGTGCTCCACCACTTGTGCTCTTTATGTCATCAACACTTTCAGACCAAACAACATCAGTAAAATTGTTCAAGTCAAAGATTCCTCCTTTCTTATACCATAATCCATAATCTTCAGTACCCTTAAGATATCTCAAAATCCTTTTGATAGCCATTAAGTGATTCTCTTTTGGATTAGCTGAAAACCTTACAACAATACCAACTGCCAATGCAATATCAGGTCTAGTGTGGACAACATATTGAAGTTTTCAATTCTTGGATCTGTATGTAGTCTGATTTACCTCCTTTGAATCATCATCCTTAGATAGCTTATGTCCAGTAGGCATGGGTGTTCCAACTGGTCTAGAATCTTCCATCCCAAATTTCTGGTGTATCTCTTTTATGTATTTAGACTGAGTAATGTAGATACCATCGTTCATCTTATAAAATTGTAATCCAACAAAGAATTTTATCTCGCCAAACATAGACATCTCAAATTCCTTACTCATAGATTCTGAGAATGCTTTGCATAAGTCATCATATCCAGTAAACAATATGTCATCAAAAAATACTTTTGCAAATATTATCTTGTTCTGAGGTCCTTGTTTGATGTACAAGCTATTTTTATCATTAGTTCTCTAAAATCCAATACTTATCAAGTAACCATGCAGTCTTTCATACCATGCTCTCAGAGCTTTCTTTAGTCCATACAATACTTTGTGAAGTTTTCAAACCATATTCCTTTTGTTAGGATCTACAAAGCCTTTAGGTTGCTGAATACATACTTCCTCTTCTAGAATTTCATTCAAGAATTACGATTTTACATCCATTTGATATACCTTTAATCCTTTATGTGTAGCATATGCAAGAAGAGTTCTAACTCTTTCAAGTCTTGCAATAGGAGAAAATTTTTCTCCATAGTCAATACCCTCTTCTTGAGCATATCCTTTACATCCTAATCTAGCTTTGTTTATGGAAACTTCACCTTTCTCATTCACCTTGTTTCTGAAAACCCACTTAGTACCAATCACATTCTTGTATTTTGGTCTAAGTACAAAAGTCCAGGTTTGATTCATTTCTATCTGCTCAATTTATTCATTCATTGCTTTAATCCGGTTCTCATCATTTAATACATCTCTAATAGTTCCAGGTTCAATTTCATTAAGTAAACATGTACCTTTTATTTTTTTACTTGTCATTACACCTTCTATTTGATATCCAATTATTTTTTCAGGTGTATGAAACCTTCTAACATATTTTTCAAGTACAATATCCTTCCTCTTCAATTCTGGGCTTGCTCCATTATGTTCACCATGCTCAAATATTATGTCATGTTCTTCTGGCCTAATACTTAGATTCCACTGTCCGAGACCTGGGTATATATGTCTGTGACTCGGGTACCTCTTTCTCTGACTCAGGTGCCTCTATCTGTGACTCATTTTATTCAGTCTGAGACTTGGTTCCCTTTGTTTGTGACTCATTTTCTTCAGTTAGCATCACAGGTTGCAATAATATTTGTGCTGATGAATTCAATGGTTGACATGGTTGTAATCCAATCACCATTTCCTGTGTCTTAGATATAGTATTAGGTTCATAATACATAAATTTTATGTAGTCTTCAGGATCTTTACTACTCTCTTCTTCATTTCTCTCTGCAAACTCATCGACCTTTACATTCACGCTTTCTATGACTTTATAAGTAGTAAGATTTAAACATTGATATGCTTTTATTTTGCCTAGGAATATTCCTTCATCACCTTTTACATCAAATTTTTCATTTCTTGTTTCCTTCAAGATGTATCATTTACTTCTAAATAATTTGAAATAATGAGCATAAGGTTTGTAGCCATACCATAATTCAAAAGATGTCTTCTCAGTACCTTTGTTCAGTTGAACTTGGTTCAAGGTGTGAATTTCAGTGTTGATGGCTTCCTTCCAGTATTTGGTATCAACATCCTTCTCAATCATCAAGTTTCTTGCACAATCCATAATGAATCTATTACTTCTTTCTACTATACCATTCTACTATGGTGTATATGGGGAATATACTTGTATTTTGATTTCTCTTTCATTATAGAATTCATTGAGTTCATTAGAAATGAATTCTCCTCCTCTGTCAGATCTTAAGCATTTATGTTTCTTTCCTATTTCTTTTTCAACTCTGGATAGGTATGATTTGAACTTCTGGAAGGCTTTTGATTTTTGTTTGAGAAACATGATAGTCATCATTTTGGAATGATCATCAAAAAATAGAATTAAGTACTTCTTGTATATGTTAATTGTGGCCTTCTTATTCAACCATACACTTAAACATAGTCCTTATTCATCAGCCACATACAGAGGTGAATATGATTTATTGATCATGCATGCCTGTACGATTTGATATGTTGCCTCCTATCCAGACGGGGTTTTGAATGGCTCTCAGAATGAGAGTCTCACAACCTAGACCAATCCAAGAATGGAGGATTTTTCTCAATGAATTCAATGCAATGCTAGATTAATCTAAGAATGAAAGATGCAAGATTAATCTAAATGAGATTAAACTATGACATGATTTGAAAGAGATTGCAATGCAAGATTATTCTAAGAAAATGAAACTAATCTATTGCAAATGAGACCTTAATGTAAATGAGATTATGAACTAAAATGCAGCAGGAATTCATTATTCTAACAATGCATATTTCCTTTGGGGGGCTTTGAATGAGAAATGGGAGCTCTTTTATAGATTGAGAGCCTGCTCAGAATAGAAAGTTTCCTTTTTAAAATAAAACAGATAGAAAAGCCAGTTCAAATTAGCAAGCTTTCTTTAAAAGAAAATAATGAATTGTTTTCCCTTTGTTTTTAAGTGTTTTCTTTTGATTTTAATTGTTTTCTTTCTCTTTAAAGCACAGTTAATTCAAAAATTCTATTTCTAAACTGAAGAGAAGATTTTTGAGAGAATTTTTAATTAAATAAATAAAGTATGACCTCATAAATGTGTTTTTCTCAATTATTTGAATAATTAAATTCAATTTTTGAAATGAGCATATTTATTTAATAATTAAATATTATTTAATTCCTTTTTATGTGTTCTAGCTAAAAGGGGCAAATTTAATTTAATTAAAGTGCTATGACTTTATAATTAAATTAATTCAATCATAGGGTCTATTTAGCTAATTGATATTTAGGTATTAAATATAATGTATGATTAATGCAGATTTAGGATTTTATGCATTTGACACTTAGGTCGAGTAGAGTCAGTCAAAATGCAAAATTGCCTAGTACAATAGGACTTTGATGATCCAGAAGAATGACAAATGCAACAAAATTGGTTAGGGTTGCAAGATGCCAATTTTGGGGTGTTACATTTTGCCCCTCTTTGAATTGATGTGCGAGTAGCATATTGATTCAAAGAATAGTATGATGTCTGAAGCACAGAAGAATAGATTTCAAAAATTGAAGATGCAAAGATCGATTAATGAATATTTCAAAGCGATCTCCAGGATAGAGCTTAACTTTCCAAAGTCTAGGTTAGATTGCCAAGATGTCGGTCAAGTAGAGTTTTCAAGGGTCATCTCCAGAATGAAGCTTGATCCTCAGGGATTTAGGTTAGATTTCCCTGATACCTAATAGATTGAGATTTCAAGAATCATCTCTAGAATGGAGCTTGATCCTTAGGGATCTAAGTTAGATTGCTCAGATACCTAATAGATTGAGATTTCAAGAATCATCTCCAGAACAAAGCTTGATCCTCAGGGATCTAAGTTAGATTGCTCAGATACCTAATAGATTGAGATTTTGAGAATCATCTCTAGAATGAAGCTTGATCCTCAGGGATTTGAGTTAGATTGCTTAGGTACCTAATAGATTGAGATTTCAAGAATCATCTCCAGAATGAAGCTTGACCCTCAGGGATCCGAGTTAGATTGCTCAGATACCTAATAGATTGAGATTTTGAGAATCATCTCTAGATTGAAGCTTCATCCTTAAGGATCCGAGTTAGATTGCCCTGATACCAAATAGATTGAGATTTCAAGAATCATCTCCATAATGAAGCTTGATCCTCAAGAATCCGTGTTAGATTGCCCTGATACCTAATAAATGATGAGATGTAAGGAACAAAGATGCCCTTAGTGATTGAAAGTAGTGGAACACCCAGTTTTGACTGTGAGGTACGAAAAACTAAACATGCCCCAAGTGATGAGATGCCCCTAGTGATGAGAACTTTTGAATTCAGATTGGATTGATTGAAATAGATTCAATGATGTAATCATCCTGCCCACTCGGGAGCGAAATATAAAGATGAGACATCATAATGATGGTTGAGAGTGAGAAATCATAGATAGATGTTGAATTGGAGATCAAGAACTCAAAAAAGATTATGGAAGAATTTGGAAGATTCAAAAGCAATTTTGAGCGATTTCAAGGTTTGGTTGACCAAATTTGACTAGGGTTACCCAGAGTTGACTAGAGTTGACTTTTGAGGAAAAAAATTGAAGATTTGAGAAATTGTTGATTAGATATGATTCTGACAAAAAGTGATGTCAGAAAGGTGACTGTACAAGAAGCCAATCACGTCGGTTTCAAAAATTTTAAAATGCAATTTTGAGCTATATAGAAGTGTCAGATTTTGATTTCGATCACAAAAATGGATTCAGAGCAGTCGATATAGCCACTTTTGAAGAGTGAGAGCAAGGATTGAACACTTGGGCAGTCGAGATGGAGCCAAAACATTGAAGAAGAACTCCTCAATGCAAAAATATAGGAGAATGCAATGAAGTGAGCATCAAATTGCTGCCATAATGCAAGTCTAGAATGAAAATGCAGTCCTATGCTAGATGCATTTCCTAGGACATGGTTGTGAGACCCATCATATAATTATCATCATTGATAATTTTTGGAACATCGGAGTCGATACAATCCTTACTGGTGCCACTGTGACCATAAGATTATGAATATGACTTTCATCGGATAAAATGTAGGAAACAAACGTAAGCACCAGGGCACAAAAGCCAAGATGACTTGAACATTGTTTCCAGTTGATGTTGCAAGAGTACACCAGTATCAAGGCATTCAAAGCCAAGATAACCATGAGTGCGATTGTGTGTAAACAAATAGAGAAATAAAAGTCAAGGAGATAGTACCGACCTCACCATGGCATACAAATAAACAAGATCGAGGGATGTGAGGCTTTTCCACCTTAATACGGGAGCTCTTATCACATACACCCTGTTTATTGGATGTTACCAGATCATCGGGACTGCAACATGTAGTAGACAAAGAAAATATCAAGGAAATCCATGAGAACAGACAACATACAAAGAAAGATTCAATCATAGCTCAGCCAATTTCAAAGTTTTTGAATATGTGTGTATAGGGGTGTTGAAAAACACCATTGTTCTTGTGAGTGCATTGTGTTTGATTTTCATTGATAGATTTTTACATTGCGATATCCAATGTGTGTTGAAAAACACAAATGTGTCCAAAGATAGCGTTAAGAAACATTGTTTTAATTAGGGTGTTGAGAAACACCAGTTTGTGTCAGTAGATAGATGTCCTTGAGAAGTGACAAGATTACTAACTCTAGATGCGATCAGATTTGGGGACCCATGCCCCTAGTAGCGGTGATTGACTTGATGTATGTTGTGAGAATGAACCATATTTGGTTACCCTCAGGTGTATGGCATTGAATCAATGTCTAATCAGTAGGGTTTATGAAGGAACCAAATTGTCATGAAAGTGACTAAAAGCTTTGTACAAACTAAAGCAAAGGATCATCAAGACTGGGGGTATTGATAGATAGAGTGTTTGAGTATAATTCCAACTGTAATGAATGCGAGAAATCTCAATATTATGGCGACAATAGGTAGATGCAGTGAGAACCACTGGTGACTGACATGAGAGAGATTCTCAAGTGAAGAGGTTGTAGTACTAGCTAGACATTAGTAGGCAGACGCAATAAGAACCACTGGTGACTGATGTTAGGGAGATTGTCAAGGAGAGAGAAATTAGTATAAGCTAAGCAATAGTAGGAATATTTAGTGAGAACCTCTGGTGAATGTCGTGAAGTAGATCCCAAAAGGTAATAGAACAGTTCCCCCTAGACCAAGAGGGCTGCCCCAAGAGTATGACTAGTTTCAATCCATGTAATTTGGTGTCTTGAAGGTAACTGAGAGCATGTAGATTCCCAGGAATCTAGGTTAGATTTCCCAGATACTAGAATGTTTATCTCCTTTCAAAAGACTATCCCTAGAATGAGCCTCAATCTTCAGGAGTCAGGGTTAGATTGCCCTGATACCTGTTGATTGAAAGATAGTCAATAGAGATTTTTTATTTTTTTATTTTTTTTGGTGGATGCATCAAAAGTTCCTATTGCTAGGTTTGCACCAAGATGATCATTTTTCAGGACTTTTTTTGATTTTAGATTTTTACTGATTTTGCAATTTTTAGATTTTTAGAGATTACTCGATCTCAAGAAAGATCACCATGGTTTGCCCCAATGTCTAGCAAGGTGTAGGCTATTGCAGATGGATTAGAAAGCTGATGTATGAGACAAATAGCCAATGATGGATGAAGAGGGTGAATGTGACTCTCAAGGACAATCTCTTCAAGATTATCCAAGCTAGGGAAAAAATAATATAGCAATTTAGGCTCATGGAGTGATGATGTATAACATTTAGGGTAATGACCTGATGTCATGAAAGTATGTGGTCCAAAAGAGTGGACATGTCAAGAGACTTCTAAGAACCTTTTTTTCAATTTTGATCAAGACCAAGGGGTCAATTTCATAGGATAGGATATAACTATGATCAGGATAAAGGTTGATGGAGGTATAAGTGCATGTTTTGGATTATTATAGGAATGCACATAGATATGAAGGATAGGCTTGGGATAGGCAAGATCACGATAGGGTAGCAAGCATGAGAGAAAGTAAATAGGCTGATGGAAGGCATCATGAATGTCAAGATACATGATGCTCATGATGGATAGGCTCAACCTTGTCAAGATCAGCAGAAGGAACATGGATGTTCATGAGCTAGTTGGATGTAAGGTATGATGGGAGAAGATGACATGGAAGGAACTTTCCCCCAAGTGAAGAGTGCAAGTAGGAGGAATTACACATGACGCCTGTTTGCCAGGTTTTAATCATGGTACTTATCCAAGGCACCATAAGAAGTGGTTTTCACCATAGGACAGATTGATTTATCTTTACTTTTTCTACCAAGGTGCTTGTTTACCATGTTTTCACCAAGGCACTTTTTTGTTTTTTTTCATCTTTTTGATTTTATGGAGGAACTTAAGCTTCTAGCTCTTTAGATAGTGCTCCTCTAAAAGATATGCTATAATAGGCTAAGGCCACTGAAAGTATGCTCATAGATGCTAATAGGGTGATGGTAAAGAAGATTGATATGGAGGATAAGGGAGATGGTAGTCAAGGATTTATGCAATGGATTGGATGAGAGTAATAGCAGGAATATGAGATGGATGCGTAGGAGGTAGGTATAGGATATTGGGTAGGGTATTGAAAAGTTTGTGTAGGAAAGATCAACATCGACACACATCTTGAAGGAAGGTTGAATGATAGGGGAAAATTATGTGAAATGGATTTAGGTTTTTATATGGATCTTGGTGCACGAGGACCCAAGATGGATGAAGACATATTCAAAACAATGGATTTTGGGACATGAGGACCCGAAATAGGTGTAGGAGATGAAAAATGTTTGAAAAGAGATGGAGTGGAAGCCTTTGGAAGCTTGGATGCCAATTCTAATTTTTCCTTTTTGTTCAAGCCTTTTAAGAGAGACTTGGGAATCCACATAACTTTTTAGTTTCCTTTTGTATCCAAGTCCTTTAGAAGAGACTTGGGAATCCACATAGTTTTTGATTTTCCATTTGTATCAGATGATTTAGAATGCAATTCTTTCATAATGGATTTAGGAGCCCATATTTCCTTTGATTTGGTTCTTTTCTTAGTGGACCTATGTGGTCTCTTGAATATTTCCTTTGTATTTGTAGTCACATGTCAATTAGATGGGATATAGTGATCTTCATATGTAGGTGGATTCTTGTATTGTTGATTTCTTCATTGTGAATCTAAATTGGTTCCAAAAGACTTAGGAACTGTGGATGAATGAGGTTGATATGACTAGGTCATATGGATTGGGTGATAGGGAGAATTCAAGGATGTGTGTCTTTTTTGATCTTGATAGGAGATAGGGTAAGTGGATGACAAGCTAGTATTGATAGGCATGGTAGATGGAGGGACATAAGGACCCAATATAGATGAAAGGTTTGACGGTCTCAGCTTTGGGATGTAGGGACCAAGGATGGATTTGGAAGATGGAGAATACTAATGCTTACATTTGAATGGAGGGATATAAAGTGTGGACGGGATATCAACATCTTTAGAGTGAGTTGCATGACCAAGGCTCTTCTCTTTATAATTCATCTTTATATCAACAAGAGCATGAGTAGCTTTGATAGGAGCGACTAAAGCTTGATGGGATGTATTTTTCTACAAGGTATTTATGCTCTAATCTTGACAAGGATCATGAGATGGTGTACAAAGGATACATTTCTCTTGATTTTAATATGTTCCTTAAAGATGGTGGAAAGGATATCTTGATCTTTCTTGGGAGATGGATAAGATATAGGAGATGTCAGAGTTTCTTCTAGGAAGAAATGGAAGGGGATGATAAAATCATCATGAGACTCTTGAGATGTGTGACTTTGGTCAACCATTGGATAAGGATGGATGGTGTCTTGATCTTGATCATTGCTGATATTTGTTTCTTCACACATTGGATTTCCCTCTTAACATGGAGCCACTTTTATGGACAAGGTGGGAGTTTTGATATGCATGAGGGATTCTTGAAAGGCTAATGGAGCATCATTTTGAGTAGGAATGATAAGAATTTAATAACATGGAAGCTTGGGGTCTATGATCTTTAGAGCTTGAGAAAGGCTTGCATCTGTATGCTGATTATCTCTTTTTGAGGTAGTTCTTGAGGGTAGACATAGTCAGTATTAGGCTCATTTCTTGATAGAGATGGTGTGTCTAGTTGTGAAGCTTTCGGAGATAGAGGAATGGTGGAAGAAATAGATGTGATATGGGAACCATTGCTAGACATGGATTCCTGATATTGATAATGCTTGAAATTAGTATCTTTATTAGATGATTCATTAGAATTTTCCACTTCGATTACACCCTCATCTATGAGACCTTGGAATTTATGTTTCAAATCCATGCAAGATGAAGTTTTATTCTCATTGTGTTGATGATATGCATAATAGTTACTTAAGAATCTCAATCCATGTAATGTGACTTGAGGTAATGTGATGAGGTCATGCTTAAGAACTTCTACCAATGTCGATTCATAAGATTGTCCCAAAGGAGTAAAGATTCTCTCTAAAGGATAATTAGATGCTTCTTGACTTTTAATATCCTTCTTTTATGGATAGAAAAGGATTTCATCTGATTCTATCATAGTTTCCTCTACACTCTCTTGATCAAAGATAGGAGTGTCGTAAAACTATTCTTGATCAAAGATGGGATTGTCATACCAAGATTTATCCATGTTGGAAGAAAGTGAAGAGATGTGAGAATCATGATCAAATAGAAAAGGACAAGTTGATCTTAAGGAGGATTCATTGGATGGAGTATCCTTTTTCCCCTTTAATCCTTGGAGTTCAAATTCCAAAGTTTGAAGTTGTTTTAATAAAGTTTCCCTAAGAATCTCTTCTTTGCTTTTAGACATTGTAAGATTGATTTGATGCACTTGCTTAGAAGATTGAAGAGAATGTGTGATGAATCAATTGACTGAATGACAGGTGCTAAAGTGATATCTAATGTGCGGATTAAGTCCAAGACCAAAGGAAAAAGGAGATAATATCCAACTAAGACAGAGATAGCAATGACTTTGATCTTGAGTCTAGGTTGACAAACCTTCTTTCATAACTCAGGATAAGGATAGAGAAAACAAAGATGATAAGATAACAAGTCACTTGGAATAGCACAACAAAGTCATATTTTGAAACAACAATGAGTTAGACTATCAATAGATTGCAGTCAAAGACAAACTAGTGATGGTGTTGATGAATCCATGGATTTGTGAAGATTCGAACAGAACCTTCACAGCAAAATATAGAATTGGACAGCAAGGTGATTGATTTCCAGAGTTCCTTAAAATGACTTCTAGTTCACACAGGCATAAATAAGTTGATTCGCTTGATCGACATTGTGATGATACCTAAAGTGTTATCCAAGTCCAATACCAAAGAGACCAAGAGATAAATGTCCAAATGAGAAGAAGATAGAAAAAGACTCTGATCTTGAGTCAAGGTTAATGAACCTACTCTCACAACTCAAAATAAGGACAATGTAGACAAAGATGATAAGATTGAAAAAAGGACTCAGTCAATTGGACAAGTGTAACAACATCAGATTTCAAGATAGTGATAGGTTGGACTAACAACAGATTGCAGTTGCATGTGAACTAGTAGAAGCATTATGACAATGTAAATTTTAGAATAAAAAAAATGCAGTAGAATAGACCGATGAAAGACCAAGTTTTGACAAGTTTTTGAAACAAATTTGACAGAGTTTTGACAGAGTTTCGATAGAGTTTTGATAGATCGTTGAAGTTTTAGACAAGACAAGATAGGAAAATATCCAAAGTTTATAGTTTTCCAAATCTTTTTATTGATTTATTATTGTTTTTGTTTTAGTAAACACTCACACAAAACACATCATGGAGATTCTTCATTGTAAAAAAAATAATAGACACACCACAATCCTAGGTAAGCCAGGGAAATATCTGTTGAATTCCCACTTGAATCAAAGTTTAGCCACACCTACTCATAGTGGACAACTTATAAGCTTGGAGGCATGGGCTCCTCCTTATAGTGCACTCACTTCTCAGGCACACCAAGCTTCAAATCCCAAGAGAATCACTTCCCAAAAGAATATTGTCTCTACTAAGAGCCGTGAAATTGTGGGACATCTTAGTCAGTCCCTGACCTTCCGTGCCAACAAATATAGGGTTTTTGGTCACTAAAACAAAGTTTGTAGTCAAGGGCATCCATTCAGGTGGTTGTGATCAAGTCATTTTCCCAATAAAGGGGACTCTCCCAATCCTTTCAAAGAAAGGTTTTCACCTTAACAATGTAGGGGCTTTAATGCACCACTAGGGTACTAGAGGAGATTTTGGTTGCCACAATGAATTCACACTTGTCCATTGTGAGACTAATCATAATGGAATTTTTTATATACCGGTTCAGAAGGGCTTGGCTTTAGCCTGTTACCGGTTGGGCAATCCACTCTCACTGGCTCTATTAATGCACTTAGGAGGTAGCCATGCTAAAATAATTATATGAGTTTCTCTTACACCGAAGATCCACGAAGGCAAGGGGAGAGGATACATTCATATAATTCTTAGGATTACAATCTAAAAGACACTTCAAAAACATAAGAAAATGACAATAATGTTTCTAGATTTTTTATCATCCCAAAAGGGCCATAGCAGAGTTTCCTAACATCATTGTCATTCATAAAAATACCAAATAGAATTTCATTTGAGAAGTCTTGCATGTGGGTTCTTATTTTAATAAAACAAAATAGAATGCAAGCACAATGTTTAGCGCGATATCGATCAAGGCAACCTGCAAGATGATTTGTTAGTGTACACACAAAAGTAGTGCACTTCTATGAATCCTTGCATGCAAGGAAACTCAAGAATGAGCCCTCACAAATCGATCCATAGCTCCCTATGCATGGAGTTGCAAGATTTGTAAAATTGCTCTCAGCTAGAGCTATAAACTCATGACCTTGCCAATAAACCATAC
>MU227244.1:3843117-3875068 GCA_018584345.1 Thuja plicata
AAATGATAATGCAAAGTAGTCTATGAAAATGAAAGTACAATGCAACTAATCTATGAAAGGAAAGAACAAGTGTTACCAAGCCTTCCTATTTAGACTATGTGAGATTATTCTATTGCATAAAAGAAAAATAAGCTATGAAATGAAGCTATGGATGCTATGACAATGCAACTATGAAAACAAATATGAAAACTACAATGAAATACAATAACAAGTCTTCAAAGCTTGGATGTAGAATGTCTTCAAAAAGCTCCAAATGACCTAGAAAACCTACAGCATAATATTAACATGAAAACTTAAGATATCAAAATGAAGGAGAGAGCTCTCCTTTTATAAGAAGTGAGATAAAGTGGACCATTGAGATTAAGAGGCAAAACTCTTAATCAAGGGTGGAGGAAAAAAGGAAGCTTGATCCTTGTGCACAAATATCCTCCAATAGGAAAATAGGAGTTGACTTTTGTGTTTTTTTCCTTTTTATAAAATAAGAATAATGTTTTATTTGTGCAACATAGGATAAAAAGAAAAGTGAGGATTTTTTATTTAAATAAAAGAGGAGGAAATTCCTTTTATTTAAATAAAGGCTTAGGATAAAGTGATTTTATTATTTAATTAAAAGAGATTTTTAATTAATTATAAGAGAGCATGTTCTCTTAATTAAATAATATTTTTATTTTTATTTTTTTGTCTTTTAAATTAAATAAGGCTCAAACCTTAGAAAATATTAAATTGATTATGATTTGATCAAGGAAATTGATATAATTGATATTGTTGATATTTCAAAATATTGATTCAGGGATTTGATAAATTAAGAAATAGGGCCCAAAGTCTAGGCGACCATTTTAGGGTGCATACAGTTAGTAGTCTATTTTTTTAGTCTTCTGTTCAAATGTCCTGCAAACCACTGTTAGGCTGTAATCAACAAGACAAGCTAGAGAACAACAAAGCCCAAAACTTGTCAGTGTTAAAAAATCATAAAATCATAAATCTGATTGCATATTTAGAAAGTAGATAAAAAATTATGCACTTTCAAAAAAAATTCTCTCAAAAATAATATCGTATGAGCCCGTACGAGGCTTTGGAAGCTGCAAAATAGAGGATTAGACAGGTACATTGATGAAAAGCTAAATTTTTTTATAAATATGTGACTAAAATACAAAAACTAAGAAAAACCTAGAAATCTTCAAACAATTCTACCCAAAAAAAAAAATTGCACTCCATTTGGACCTAAAATGAGCAAGATATGATCTTTTAAAGTTGAATTGTAAATTCAAAAAGCTCAATGGTGAAGGCTAAAGAATTTTCAAACACTGCTAATGTTATCAACTTTCAAGTTTAATTTTGACAATTTCATGGCTGTCACACAAGGTCATGCAAAGTGATAGTTTGATGGCCGCCAAATTTAACAATATGAAAAAATCCTAATTTTGTTTTCAGATTTTTTTTCAAAAATATGCCTCGAGCTGCGTGCAGAGATGATCAGAAATCTGCCTCAATTTCCATGCAAAAGGGTTGTATACACTACTTGGGAAATTTTTTTTGCCACAGATGTGACTTTCGCCAGATATGGGCGAGTTTATAGTCATTTTCAATCAAAACGATGTTCCAGATGCAATGGTGCAGTCAGATTTGGCTCGAAAGGAGAGCTTCAAAAGCACTGAGAGAATAATAGATAGAAGATAGAAGGAATTTTCAAACTTGTTCCATGCTAAAACAAAGCACAAACATGATCCCAAGATTTTTAAAACTAATTCAAATGTGATGATAGAAATAGATGTTCTGCCCCACAGTGGACGCCTGAAATGTATATGTTAAATGTGGCCTTCTTATTCAACCATACACTTCAACATAGTCTAGAAGAGGTTTTGAATGGCTCTCAGAATAAGAGTCTCACAACCTAGACCAATCCAAGAGTGGAGGATTTTTCTCCATGAATGCAATGCAATGCAAGATTAATCTAAGAATGAAAGATGCAAGATTAATCTAAATGAGATTAAACTATGACATGATTTGAAAGAGATTGCAATGCAAGATTATTCTAAGAAAATGAAACTAATTTATTGCAAATGAGACCTTAATGTAAATGATATTATTAACTAAAATGCAGTAGGAATTCATTATTCTAACAATGCATATTTCCTCTGGGGGGCTTTGAATGAGAAATGTGAGCTCTTTTATAGTTTGAGAGCCTACTCAGAATAGAAAGTTTCCTTTTTGAAATAAAATAGATAGAAAAGCCAGTTCAAATTAGCAAGCTTTCTTTAAAAGAAAATAATGAATTTTTTTCCCTTTGTTTTTAATTGTTTTCTTTTGATTTTAACTGTTTGCTTTCTCTTTAAAGCACATTTAATTCAAAACTTCTATTTCTGAACTGAAGAGAAGATTTTTGAGAGAATATTTAATTAAATAAATAAAGTATGACCTCATAAATGTGTTTTTCTCAATGATTTGAATAATTAATTCAATTTTTGAAATGAGGATATCTATTTAATAATTAAATATTATTTAATTCCTTTTTATGTGTTTTAGCTAAAAGGGGTGAATTTAATTTAATTAAAGTGCTAGGACTTTATAATTAAATTAATTCAATCATAGGGTCTGTTTAGCTAATTGATATTTATGAATTAAATATAATGTATGATTAATACAGATTTAGGATTTTCTACATTTGACACTTAGGTCGAGTAGAGTCAATCAAAACTCAGAATTGCCTAGTACAATAGGCCTTTGATGATCCAGAAGAATGACAAATGCAACAAAATTGGTTAGGGTTGCAAGATGCCAATTTTGGGGTGTTACACTTCTCACCTATGTAACTTGTTGTTCCAATTGGTGCACAAAGGTCAGTGTGTACCAATTCCAAGATTTCATTAGTATCATAATTCTTTCTTTTGAAACTTGTCTTGCTCATCTTTCCGATTTGACATTGTTTGCATGTTGCTAACTTGGGTTTCTTCAAAATAGGAATACCTCTAACTCTCTTGTTTTTGCTTATGTTTACCAGATTATCAAAATTTGCATGACACAACCTTTTATGCCATATCCAAATTTCTTCCACTTGTGCAATGAACCATGAACCTTCATTGAGATCAAGATAGAATAGATTACCTTTTGTTTTCCTGTTAGGTCGAACTAGGTTCCCTTTACCATGTAGGAGCTTGGCCTCACCATTCATGAATTCTACCATGAAGCCAATGTTGTTCAGGTGTGCTACACTGATTAGATTTCTCCTTAGTCCTTCAACCCAATAAGCATTATCACATTTGATTCCTTTTGTTAGAGTAATGCAACCTTTTCCTTTCACATAGCAGGGTTCATCATTCCCAAAACTGACACTCCCACCATCATAGTGTTCAAGATGTTCAAAATTTGTCTTATCACCAATCATGTGATGAGAACAACCATTATCAATTATCCATGTGGCATTTTTATTGATATGTGATAAAAGTGTTGTCTTTTAATCTGACTCATCTGACTCATTCTTAATAGCAATATAAACCATTTCATCTTCTTCTTCATCACTGTCAAAATCCTTAGCAATATAACCAGGCTTCTTACCTTTGTCCTTGTAGGTCCTGTAGTTCTTGAAATATTTCTTGCCTTTGTACTTGTTGAAATTTTTCTCATCTTTGTCTTCTTTGTTCAGAAACTTGGCAACAATGTGGAAAACCTCATTGCATGAGAAACAAATCAATGGTATTTTACCTTTGTATTTGCCTTTGGTAGCTCTCCTTGCAAGTGATGCTTCAATGATATCTAGATCTTCATCATCATATTCATCATGACTATCACTTTCAATCTGCTTCCCTTTTTATTATATGTCCATCTTACCAAGGTTTAATTTAGTTTTGAATGCAGACTCAATTTTTGTTGGAGCTAGGAGAATAATTGTCAAAGTTCTCCAGCTCAAAAGTTATAAGCCTTTCAACTAATGTATCCAGAGTTATATCTTTATTGTACCTCATCTATTGAATAGCTAAAACTCTAATAGCATAGATAGGAAGTAAAGTTCTTAATACCTTGCTGACCATAGTAGTATCTTTGAATATTCCTCTTGCAGCTCTAATGGAACTCACAATCTTCTTGATTCTCTCACTGTATCTTTTAATGTCCTCTCCTTCTTTCATTTTTCATATGGTCAAATTATCCTCTGAGACTTTCTTATTTGGCTCGCTTTACATTTTCATCTCCTCCATGAATGTCTTGTAATTTCCTCCACATATCATAGGCTATAGGGCAGTCCTTGACTTCATAAAATTCCATGTAGCTGAGTGAAGAAGCTATATCAATCATCATTATGTTGTGAAGCTTTCATTCCATCATTTGTTCCACAGTCGTATTCCATGTTGGTTCTGTAAGGGATTTTTCTTGTTGAACCTCAAAAATGCTTGAATGTTAATTTTAAATCTATGAATCCCAATATTTAAAATAACTTATTCAAGCAAGAGAAATTCCTAATTGATGAGGGTATTAGATAACATTCAGGGAAACCATTACCTCCTCCTTGTTTTTTGAGATCCAGTTACTCAAGTAGGTATTACCTATGAATGATTACTGATCGAAAGTATCTTTTAAGTGGATTATATCTTCTTACCAACTTGCTGAAATGCCTTCTAATGGATAAATAAGTAGATGAGTATGCAAATGAATATGAATAACCTAATACAGAGTTTAATGAGACAAACTAGTATTTTGATAACAACAAATAGTAATGCAATAAGGATTCTCATCCTTCTTCCTTTTTCATTTCTTATGAACTTGAGGAGGGATAACCTATTTGATTCTCTCTTAAAGGAATCAGTAGACTTGAATTGTCAACTTTGTGAGTACAATTTCTTATGAATGTATGCTCTTTTATAAGTGTAATGTAGTTCTTTCTCTTTAAGCCTATTTTTCCCATCTTCCCAATTTGACATTGTTTGCATATTGCTAGTTCAATTTTCTTCAGAATAGGAATACCTCTTACTCTTATGTTCTTACTTATGTTGCCTAGGTTGTCAAAGTTCACATGACACAACCTTTTATGCCATAACCATCTTTCTTCTACTTGTGCAATAAAACAGGAAATTTCATTGAGATCAAGATAAAATATATTACCTTCTGTTTGCTTGCCAGTTCCAACTAGGTTTCCTCTACCATCCAGGAGCTTGGCCTTTCCATTCATGAATTCTACCTTGAAACCAATGTTATTCAGATTTTCCATACTTAGTATATTATGCCTTAGTCCTTAAACCCAATAATGATTATCACATTTGATTCCTTCAGTAAGAGAAATATAAACTTTACCTTTCACATAGTAGGGTTCATCATTCCCAAAACTAACACTCCCACCATCATAGTGTTCAAGATGTTAAAATTTGGTTTTATCACTAGTTATGTGGTGAGAACAACCACTATCAATTATCCATGTTTCATTCTTACTAATATGAGATTATAGTGCAGTCTTTTCATTGTCTTCACTATCTGACTCATCCTTAATAGCAATGTAAACCATTTCATCTTCATCTTCATCACTATTAGAATCTTTAGCAATATAACAATATTTATTACCTTTGTCCTTGTAGCTTTTATAATCTTTCTTTCCTTTATACATGTTGAAATTTCTCTCACCTTTTTCTTCCTTGTTCGGACACTTAGCAGAAATGTGGCCAACCTCATCACATGAAAAGAAAATCAATGGTATTCTTCTTGTGTATTGTCCTTTTCCTTTTGTAGCTCTCCTTTCAAGTTATGCTTTAATGATCTCCAGATCCTCATCATCAGAATCATCATCACTATCACTGTCAATCTATTTTCCCTTCATCTTCCCAAGGTTTAATTTAGCTTCGAATGCTGACTCAAGATTGCTAGGATTAGGAGAATAATTGTCAAAGTTATCCAACTCAAAAGCTGATAATCTTCCAATCAATCCATCTAGAGTTATGTAATTACTTCATCTCATCTCTTGAATAGCTGAAACTCTAATTGTATAGATAGGAAGTAAAGTTCTTAATACCTTGCTGACTACAGTTTTTTCTTCAATTGTTCTACCAATAGCTCTGATTGCACTAACACTTTTCTTGATTCTTTCACTGTATTTTGTAATGTTTTCTCCTTCTCTCATTTTCATCATATCAAACTGACCTCTGAGACTTTTTGCTTTGGATCTCTTTACATTTTCATCTTGTCCATAGATATCATGTAGTTTTTTCCACATATCAAAGGTAGTAGGGCAGTCCTTGACTTCATCAAATTCAGAATAGCTGAGTGCAGATGCTATATCAATCATAATTATGTTATGATACTCCATTTCCACCATCTGATCCATAGACATAGATCTCAGTGGTTCCACATACCTATGATCTAGGAATTGCAAACTAGTATCTCCAATAGTAGATAGATGTAGCCTCATTAGATCTTGCAATGCAGCAAAGTTGTACTTGTTGAGCTTAGGGATCTGCCTTCTGTAAGACATATCTGATCTTTAGCTTAGGCCTTTAAACCTTCTCTATAAGCACTTGCAGCTCTAATACAAATTTTTGGAAAAGAGTTGAGTAACTGAGAGGGGAGGGGTGAATCAGTTACCACAAAAACAAATCCAAGTCCTTATATGTCTTAAACAAATTTAACATTGTTGCTTGGTTAACGTAGATATTTCACTATCACTAGGTTAACATAGTAAATCTTAATATATTAACTATGATTATCTTTAGTCATTAATTGTAGAGACATAAACCATAAAGAAAATTAAATGTACACAGATAACACCAAGATTTAACATGGAAACCCAATATGGGAAAAGTCACCAATAGAAAATAGTCACTATTTTCATTCTTCTAAAGTCAGTCGTGTTAGGATCCAACCCTATTAAAGGTTACAATAGCACACTGTTAGGTGTGACCCTGTTAGAGGATTTAATCACCCTGTAAGGAATGTCCTTGTGAGAGGTCTTCAAACACTTCAATGTAGAAATGTCACCTTGTGAGAGTATTTACAAAAGACTATTAAGTCTACTATGTTAAGAGATTTTGATCACTACTACAATTGTTAGAAAGTAACAACGGATTGACCTATTTTGATAAGAAACTATCTTTGCTGATTCAGATCTTTGTTCTGGATTAAATACTTGATCCTTACTAATCAGATATTCTGTTGTAGTCCTTTGTGTTCTATCCTCAATTAGAATCCCATCTTATTTCACCTTCACTCCTCATATCACACTTCACATGCAATTCCACATCACCACCACCACTATTCAATCCAAACTTGAAATTATATATATTTTATAAGCCTTGTCAAGTCGGCCTTAATATCCTTCCAAATAAATAATAAAACTCATGTTTGTCGACTGCATATAATCATTTATACAGAAAATAAAAACCACTGTTATCCGGATGACACTAACTATTTTACTCGGTCAACACTGAAATACTTTAACGCCTGACCAACACTGTAATTCCCAAGTGAACTCGGTTAGAACTAAAAATCACTTTGGTCATCTTCAATGCCCAAGAGAGCTCGACAGACACTGACTGTGCTCGGATAGGATTAGACATTTGTGCAAACATCACTATACTTGTGTAAACATAAATGACAATACACAATTGAATAATTGTCATCAACAACCACCAAGGATATCTATGGACCAGAAAGAGAGTTTCATACACAAGGATAGATAAAGGAGAGTTTAGTTTATAAAGAACTACATACAAGGCTACGGAGCAGAATAGAGGTATTATCTATCACAATAAGGTGATATATTTTGTGTACTTGATGGATCTGTAATTAGAAATTTGAGATTGCAGCAATCAGGTCATATATTTTTTACTCTCTAACAATTGTAGCAAATAACAAAATCCTTTCACAAGGTGGACTTAACAATATTTTTGTAAATCTCTTAACCGAGTACACACATACATTATGTTGCTCAAATATCTTAACCGAGTAGACTTAACAAGTCTAACATGTTACTCCTAAAATAGTAAGATCATCAGAAGTGATCACAACTTGTAGCCCTAACAGGTACCTTCCATTCTGCAGATAGTGAAGCTTTGTAGGTTTCATCCCCACCATATTTTTTACCTTCTAACAAGGGTTTTTGCATGATCAAATACTTGTGTCATGTGTAAATGAGTTTCATGAATGTTTCAATATTTTTTTACATGCATGAAGTAGAAAAGCTAGAGTGGTTGGTTATGCAAGTAATAAGTACTAAGGTTTAATTTGTAAAAGTTTTTAATGGTACTGATTCACCCCTCCCCTCTTAGTACACACCCTTCCATTATTCCTACAATCGTTATCAGAGCTAGTTACCTTATTTGGAAAAGTTTAATCACTTGAGACAAAAGATCTTACAATAGAAAGGTATAAGCTTGATAAAAATATTGAGAATCAAAAGTTGCAAATGCAGATTTTCTTTTAGCAATACAAAGAGACAAAAAACAAATTGAAAGAGTTATTGGCTGAAAGAAAAGTCATGGCATCTCACTACAATGAAATTGACTATCATGAAGAAGAGATATATGACCTATTTGATTCATCTGGATCTAGATCTGGTATTATATTTGACACATATGAAGGAACCATTGCAGATCTAAATGAAATCATTCAACATATGACTGAACAAGTGAAAGTATTGTAGATTGGTCAAGAGACACAAATGGTAAGAATGATTTATGTTATGAATAATGAAAGACAAGCTGAACAAGAAAGAACTTTGGCTATTGATGACAAGAGAAATATTACTGAAAATTTTACAAGAGAAATAATCTAAGATACAAAGACTTACTGAACATCACCTTGAGATCATCAATCAAATAGTTCTTATGAGTCATGAGGCCAACCGAGTGAACATGGAACTTGCTGGAAAATTGGAAGTTATTGGTGAACTAAAAGAAGAAAATGAGAAACTGAAGCATGAAGTGAAGATTCAACAACAACATAATGATATGATCAAGAAAGCTAAAGATAATACAAAAAAATGGATGAATTTCTGAATGGACAAAGAAGAATCAATAAAAATACTGGTTTAGTGTATACCAAGCATGGAGAATCATCAAACTGAGTTGATCAAAGGAATGTATACACAAATCCAATACCAAAGAAGTGTTCATGTAATCACTTTGGAAAACCAGGCCACACATCAAATGTTTTCAAGAGAGAAGAAAAAGGTATTCGTAAAACTACTTCTAGATTCATAGGTAATTATTATAACTATAACAAGCATGGACACAAAGCACATGGATGTAGATCTAAGATGAAAAAACCAAAGAATAAATCTTACATGGGAAAAAATTTTCCTACTTGGAATATGCAAGGCCACACATTTTAGGAATGAAGGAAAAAGATAAAGCAAGTATGTAAACCTAAAGACCTAGAAATTGCATATCAACCAAGATGAGTTGGTAATACATATGTTTGGGATTACAATACTTGGGTAAATTGCACAACATATGGTAGATATGGACATATAGCTCCTAGCTGTATGAGGAAATGGATAAGAAGATCTATAAACTAGACTAACCCTGGAATGACATGCTTACACTATCATAAGGTTGGTCACTTAAGTCAGGACTGAAGAGACTGAGTGACAAGGTCAGGAAAATGTGGAGGAGACCTTCAAACAAAGATAATGTTGGACCAAGCACTACATTTGGTGACACCTCATCCAATGGATTAGGTAATTCCACCACCCCATCTAAGAAATACAAGTATCAAATTGCACTCTATGAAGCTGTATTTTACATCAGTTCCTATAATAATTGAGAATATGCTAGATTAGAATGAATGAAGATGTACTATGGTATTGCATATTGTGTTCTATGAATCTAGTCTAGTCAGACAATATGAACCAAGCATAAGATGCACGTCGATGAACATGTGAAAGACAACAAGTTGACACTATGTACCAAGTATTGTATACTCACCAAGCTGAAGACTTTGGTGTGTTAACCGAGGATCTCTATTTCATCAATCGAAGGGTAGGTGAAGCATTTAATGCATCACTTAGGGTATTTTCTATAAAAAGGGAAACGTGAACTCATTCATTCACCCAGCATTAAAAAGAAAATTACAGAGCAAAGAAGAGCAATTCAGAGAGACTACATTGCAAAGAGATTCACAAAACTTTCAAAGCTATTCCAACAGATTTCAAGCATTCACAACAAACATCCAGTGAGTATCTAGACTCATTAAGTTAACAGGTTATTCGTGAAGAATCCCTAAACTAACAAACAATGGGAACCACTTCATGAACTGCAAAGATCAAGATGACAAAGGACAAGAAGGTGATTTTAATAAAGACCTTGACCTGTGATGAACCTAAATACAAGTTTTTCCCTAAGGTTGCTGCTCAACCTGACGATAAAGGAGAATTTTGAGTATCTCACCTAGGGTTTTATTGTTTGAAGACATCTATGCATACATACATTCACTACAAATTTGTAGAGATTGGAGACTTTGACCTTGAGGAATCTTATCAGAAGCTATGCAAGGACGATAACCTAATGAACGAGTACAAGCACATTGAAGTGAAAGTGTTAACCAATGCCCTAATATTCCCAAAAGATTTCAAAATGGAATGGATTCACCTTGTTCTTAGCTGAGTGCATGACAAAAATATGTGGGTATATGACCCCAAGCCAATCACAAAGGATGTGATTTATGTAGTGATTGGATACCCTATAACCGAGAAATAAAAATCCCTAAGGCACCCATGACGCGCTAAGATTGAAGAGTGAACTAGAGCCGAGTGGGAGGATAGAGGTCTAAAAATCAATTCAATCACCAACCCTGAAATGAAATTTGGTGCGTATGTGATTGGATATAAAATATTTCAAGCCATCATATTGAACAATTTTTCTTGTACAGAAATCGACACTGCATACAAAATGGTGAAGAATAGATTGCAACTTGATCTAGCAAAGCTACTACTGAAACAACTCAAAGAGAACATGAGAACCTGATCTAATCCATGTAATTTTGGTTCCCTACTGATGTGCGCATTCTTTTACTTACATAATTTCTTTCCTTCCATCGGTAATGTCACTTGGGACACCAACCGACCTATCACAACACAAATTAGTGATTACATTAAATCACTAGGAGACAATTTCACACCTCTATTAGATGCCTAATTTACATCATTCAAGAATAGGATGTAGAAGAGGATGAGAATCCCTGCCCAGTTAGTTCAATAATACAAGGATGAGATATGTTTTGACGTAGTTGACACTGACACAACACTCATCAAACCTACCAACCCGAGAACAACATGGTTACCACCATTAGACTATGAAATTGACATAGATATGGCTACAAGAGATATTGAAGCCCTGCTTAACAAACTAGTTGACAAATCTTTAAGAAGATTTGGCACATATGAGGAAGCAAAGTCAAGAATTAAGATTGGTTTAGAAGTCATGAAAATAGGAAGGAAGAAAAGACGAATGGTGAATTCACCTCAGAAGAAATTTTTGGTAACTGATGAGGAGTTGGAACAATCAATAGACAGCACTGAGGAATAGACACCCATCGATGAAAGTAAATACTTAAGTTATTCAGAGTCTATAGAATCAGATGCAGAGCCACCACAAGACAAGAAAAAAAAGTTACTAAAGTAACAACTACATCTAGAACAAGGAGCAAAACAACAAAGGTAGCATCACCACACTTAAAGAAAGGCATTGTAAGAACATATCAAAAAATAAATCCTAAAGCCTCAACTAAGAAACCAAAACAAAGACAACAAAAGAAATATGTACTAGGAAAAGAAGACAAGGATGATACTGAAGAAGATGAAAGAGAAAAAAATAAAATCCTAGAAGAAAAGGAAAATATACCACAGACAATTAATGAAGTTGCAGAGTCAATAGTCAACACAGGCAGTCTAAAACATCATAAGATTAGATAATGGGGAACTCTGTCTACCGAGAATCAGGAAAAAATAGAAGAGACCATCATTAAGATGATGGTTTCTTACAAATATGTACCTATACAATTTGGTAATCATATTCCATAGGAGCTACATGAAAAGATATAAGCTAGATGGATATATGCATTGCACATGGAGAAATAGATGAGAGAGATCCCTAGTAATATTCATGCCTAATTATGTATTTGTAGAAATTGACTCAACAATGAAGGAGCACGCCAACAAAGTTTTTGAAAAATATAGAGCATACAAAGTATTACAGAACAAGTTAGAAGGTATTGACATAGAGAGAAATAAGATTTGGACTCAAATATTTAATCCACCCAAGAAGGTACTAGATATAACCGAGACTACTTGCACCAAAGAGAAGGAGGCCACATTGAGCCCCAAACACATATTAGTCAATGACACCGAGGATGTCAATCCTATTGAGTTAACCAAAGAAGCAAGTAAGGTCATGGATGATATTCCTAATATATTGAAATCAATAGGGGAAACACCAGTGCTAACTATATAAGATATCACTCATGGTGGTCCTAATGATGATGCCAAGGCTAATGAAGATGTCACTAATGCCATCGAGCCAACAAATGAAAAGGACACTACTGATATTTCACAGGCACTTATACCAGGTAATATGCCTTACTTTATGCAAGCAATCAATATAATGATTGAATCACATCAGACACCACCTGAGCCTAAAGAAAATATACCAATGGAAAAAGGTGATGAGCATAGATACTAGTGGAGAACACAAACCAAGTGATGCACCCACCAAGAACACTGAAGAGGTGGCCAAGGCTATAAGTAAAGAAAAATTTGAAGTAGATACGTCTACAACCGACCAACAGGTATAGACCAAACACCCTAGCCAAGGAACCACACCTCCTAAGAAATCAATGAAAAAAACCAAGCAACAAAAGGCTCTTGCTATATACCTCATTCCCTTGCATCAAGCAAAATTCAAAAGAAGAAGAAGAAAAAGAAAGGAAGTAAAGTCCCTGTCACACTTGATGAGATCATAGACATACCTGACTATGATCCAAAAATACTTTATCTCAAGTCCCTAACAAGATATGAGGAGCTATGCAAAAGAAAAGCACTACAGGACAAGCTTTGAAAGGAACACAAAAATTCACAAGTCCTAGAAACAACAAAGGAGATTCTATTTCAAGTAGTGTGTGACACCAAGATTGATAAAACTACACCCATTATTGATAAACTTGTAGTTCTGATTGAGGCAATCACAACACAGAATATAGAAACCGAGAAGGTCATTTTGGAACAAGCAAAAAAGAAGTATTAATATAAACTCATCGAGAAAATCAGACAAGAAGTGATAGAGAATAATATGAAACTTTCTAAACTAGTAGCTACATTAGTACCTATTATTTCAGAAGTAGTTACCTTAGTTCAAAAGTTGTGTACTCTAGAGATCTTCACTACCGAGCATAGTGAACATATAGCTAAGATAGATGAAAATCTAAAAGCTAGTGCACTAAGTCTATAAGCCGCGCCAAATGCATTCCAACTGCATCATGAAAAGATTGTTGAATCTAAACGGTTAAGATTTGAAAAAGGTAGAAATTAAAATAAGATATGAAGTAATTGAGATATAGGCCATGTTACTACCAAATCTCACATTGTTGTTAACACACATGACTACGAAAAAGACTCTAATTGCCACCCTAGAGATGTCAATAACATAAAGCATATATGACATGCATGCTCAAATCAGTTTGGAGAAAATGACCCTAGAGTACTTAAATGAGAAATGGGACAAGATGATGGCAGCCATTCAACAATCTCATTCACACATATTTGACAAGATATAAGTTCTACATATTTTTCATTAATTTCAAAAAAGGGGGAATCATGTACATACATTGTATCTACATACTGAGGCATGCAAATAGGAGGAGCCATTGTAAAGGTAAAAAATATGGTGTATATACTGTACATATTAGTTCTCGATACTAATGACAAAGGGGGAGATTGATAATCCATAAAGGGTCAAAAGTTGTCATTAGTATATAAGAAGACAGTTTTGGTCGATCGGTCATGATCACCAAGTGACAACACTCACCGAGTGCAGTGATTACCAAAATGTTTTGAGCACTGAGTGATAGAAACATCAACCAAGAAATTAATCAACCGAGCGACATCACCGAGCACTAGTCTACGAAGCCATCACCAAGCACCAGTCTACACTGAGAGACAATATTTCACCAATAAAAGTGGATCTCACCTACACGTCAGCTAAAGCACTTTAATCTTTAAAACAAATTTTCACTTAGCTAGATAACCATTTTTTGTGGATCAAGAAAAGCGTTAATTGTGGATGTAATTAGTTAATTTATTGTATTCATGCAAACTAGGAGATCAAGGTCAAGTTGTAAAAGTTTGGTCTTAGAGATTTTCAAGAAAAGCGTGAAACCTAATTAGGTCAAATATTTTGTATATAGATGTAATAATAAATCAAGAATGATATGATTTTATCCACCAAGGATATCTATGGATCAAACAGAGGGTTTCATACACAAGGACAGATAAAGGAGATTTCAGTTTATAAAGAACTACATACTGCAGATAGTAAAGCTTTGTGTGTTTCATCCCCACTGCATTTTTTACCTTGTAACCAGGGTTTCTACATGATCAAATACTTGTGTCATGTGTAAATGATTTTCATGAATGTTTCAATGTTTGTTTATATGCATTTACATTTATGCTATGATATTACATGCATGAAGTAGAAAAGCTACAGTGATCAGTTATGCAAGTAATGAGTACTAAGGTTTAATTTGTAAATTTTTTTAAGGGTACTGATTCACACCTCCCCTCTCAGTACACACCCTTCCATTATTCTAAGACGGCGATGGGCACTGGATCCTACCAACCAGAGTCCTCACATATAAGAGATGAGGAGGCATAACCATAATTTGTTCCTCAAGTTATGGTAAGACTTAATGTTTAATGTTCGAGTTCATTAAATTTTAAAATTTATATTTTTCTTAGATAACTTATTATTACTACCCACTTATGTTTTTATACTTGATCTATTTATGTTTAGTTAATAAGAGAGGAGGAGTGTAATACCCACCACTCCTTTAGACCACTTTTCATGTGCATGTTAGAACTTTAGTTGCATTTGATGATGTTTTAATGTTATTATAATATCTATAGATGATGCAAAACATTGACACTTTGAGTATTTGATTTATATAATGATGTTAGATAGATGATGATGATTATTTACATATGATGATATTATGTATATTATAATTTTTTTACTAACAACATACTTGCATGTGTATGGTTGGCGTGTATGTTTTATATCTTTGTTTGATGAGCTTGATATGGTCAGGGATAGAGATGTAGTTACTTGCTTGCGAGATCCACACGATCGACCAATCCCTATCATTGTGTTATATATATATATATATATATATGTGTGTGTGTGTGTGTGTGATGGAGGTTTGTAGGTACCGGGCATCGACTTCCCTAAATTATCAGGATGAGCGTGCCCTATCGCATTATCACAATGGTAAGAGAGGAGAGATAACATTCAGGCTTAAATCCTCACATAAGCCCTCATTTGTCCTGAAAGAGTGGTCATGTATATGGTTGACTACCCTCTCCAAATTCGTCAAGGTGACATGAATTCATGAACCCTTGTTTGAGCATATTTATGTTGTTGCATCTTTTCTGCATTTTGATTTGGTTAGATTTGAGTATGCATGCATAAAGGTCAATGTCGTATTTTGTGTGATGTAAGTAAAAAAGTTATTAAAGGTTAATTATAAAGTTTAAATAATTGAACCTTCTAAGAATAATTAAATATTAAATATATAGATATTTAATTAATAAAAATTAATTAAATACATGTATTTAGTAAAAGGGATTTAATTAAAATCCCAAAGATAAAGTTTTTGAGGATTTAATTAAATATTATGTCTAAATGAAAATTAAAAGGTATAGTTAATATAGATAAATTATTAATATGCTACAAATATTATTCCTAATTAAAAATAATAATATGCAATGTAATTGCATAATAATAATAATAATAAATGAGTTTTAATTCTAATTAAAAATTGAGTTTTGTAGAGAATTAATTATTTAATTAAAAAGGAGGGAAAGAAAAAGAAAAAGAGAAGAAAGAAAGAAAGGACATTCATTTATTTTATTATATATATATATATAGTTTAGGAAAAGAAAATAAATAAATAATATTTATTTATTTAATATTAAAAGAAGAAAGATAAAGGAAATTGTATATTTCTTTCTTTACAAAACAAATAAATAAGTAAATTGATTTTATTTAAAAAAAAAATAAGAAGAAAAAATAAAGAAAATAAATTTATTTTTTTAAGGTTATGTTTTTTAGGAAGTCCTAGAAATCCTAGTTGAATAGTTTTTTATTTATTAGAGTTTTTTGACCATTTTGAAGGGAGGAAAGATATTTTTAAAGCACAAGTTTTAGGAGACATGATTACAGGTTTTGCATCGATATTTTGAAGTTAAAGAATATATTTTGAAATCTTGGGAGTGAAGTCTGCGTTTTTGTTCTTCTTTTTCTTCTTCTTAGCAAGTCTACCTGGCGTTTTCAAGGTAGGAGTTTCTAAGTCTTTTAGAAGTTTCTCTTGGAAAGGTTGTTTTATTCGTGCTTTCTTAATTGTGATTTGATTTTGAGTTAAGGTTCTTTTGATTTCTAAAATTTTATATAGATGATTAAGGTGTTCTTGTGAGTTATGTTTATGGCATGTCTGGTATTCTGTGAGAATTTGTATGGAAACCCTAGGAGAGAATGATTTAAAAATGATACATTTTTGTTGTATATCCATTAAGGTTTTACCAAATTGTACAAATTTATTTGTATAAGTTTATCGAGGAATCCTTGATTATGAACTATGTGTATTACAGATACCTGTATGTAAGGATATGGGTTTAAAACCATATGTTTTTGGATTAGCGTTGTGAAGAGTTAGGGTGGGGAATAATTTTGATTTTATGTCATCTTAAAACTATAAAGACACTTTGAGATACCCATTTTGGGTTTATTTAACATATATCAAAATTAAATAGGGTTCCTTTGTATGAAAAGGGTCAAATATTGGTTGTTATAGTGAAATTAGGCATATTTGAGCTTGATTTTTCAATCAAAGCCTGACGAACATTCATCCATTACTTTTTCCAATTTCATAGTTAGGAAAATATCTTCATTGATATTGTAAATAATAATTTTATGAATTTGTTTTACTGATTTTTATGATGATCCAACCATTCAAAACAAATTTATGGTCTTTTTACCAAACTAGTAACCTTCATTCTCGAACATGGCTGTTACAAAGATTTACTTTCTACACCATTTTTATGACCTTATCTTTAGGACTGGAAAGAATGAAAAATATGTGAAACTAAATTATCTTTCCATACATTTAAGTTTCAGATCCGTATCATTTCATATGATTTTATACCGTTCAAATTACTGATTGGTCTGCATAGAGGAAATACAAAAAAACTCACTTTTATAAAATTAAAATTGTTAATAAGTCTTATTAATTACAAATTAACCAATTTGAAAATTATTAAATAATTAATATGATAGATCTAATAAAATTTTAATTTAATTTTAAAGATCATAGAGACTCACTAAAACACCATATATGTTCCATGTGCATATCTTGTGTTATTAACTAAGTTATTTATGACTTAAGAGTATTTTAATAAATATAATGATGTTATATAAATGGAGTTAAATAATCTATCAGATGTATGCATGCCTTCTTAATGTGATTTTGGTTTTGTTAAGTGTCAATGTGGGTAGGTTGTTACCCTAGGTGGGTTTTGTCTTCAGACTTGTACTATCTTTTGATTTTATGCCATTTTGCTCTTTGGGTTTCATATTTTGGAAAGTTCGTAACCTATTTATGTCATGATTGGTTCATGTTTTGTCTTGGGTACATCTGTGAATGATGTCATGTGTTCCTTGATATTTATATTATTTTACCATAATAAGTGACAACCAATATTGTGTTGAGTTATGATTTGTTCATCTGGTCACCTTGTTTCTTCTACTATGATTATTCAATATGTTGAGTGATGATAGTTTTTATTATGATTTACTCTATTTTGAACAAAGATTATTTTGATACTATTGAGGATCATTGATTTTTTTATACAAGAATATGATAATTTAGTGATTATTTATTGAGATGTCCATTATGGGGTAAGCAGTTTGGATCCTTACATAGGATGTGATATTTATTATTATGCTCCATCATTTTACCTTAGTTATTTTCATGACTTGTTTATTATGAGGAGTATTTTGTGTCTTTGGAATTGGATTTTATTTGGTTATTTTGGTTGGATCATTAGCGTAGGTTATATAGGAGCATAGAGGGGAAGTGGCTTGCAATGAGCGATGGGGCCCTTAAGTGGCTACAAGGATCAGTCATTATAAGTTGACTTAATAAGTAATAACTTATTGAAATTAATTTAGAGAGAACATTAATATGATAAATATGTGCCTCTCCCATGCCTTGAGTGCTAGTACAGGCTAAGGATGGGAGTGGGGGAAGATGTTTGATACAGGTCTTGCATGGTTAGAATCCTTGTCTTTATGAAAGGATAACTGAGTTGCAGATGGTCACTTGAGTCTCGGTGTCCAAAGAGGCTTCCGGGACAAAAATCAAGGGTTATACGTATTTGATGAAACTTCCCTATATGTTTTCTAGGTTCCTACATGAGTGTTGGTACACTTGATGGTCTCTTGAACTTTTATACTTTAAACCTTGAATCTTCTTGTTACCTTTTTATCTAATGTAACTTTGTTTTAGTCTTGCTTGTTTGGTTGTTTCCCATATGTGTGGGCCTATTGTTATCTCCTCAGCATGGTGGGAGTGGACCTTTGGTTATACGAGATCGAGTGGTAGTGATTCTTGTACCATTAAGATCTAACATTAATTACATTGTGCTTGGATGATCCTTGTTTCAGTTGTACCTTCTTGTTCTTCATTGTAGGAGACTTTCTCTTATCCTTCTTATGTTGTATACTTGTATCCTTATACTAGTTGTGACATTCTTAGATATTGTATTATACTTTATACTTGGTTTTATCACATACCCGGCTGTGACTTGTGTTGTGGATGTTGGTTTGTTATGTATACCTTATGGTATCGGTTGTATCCAGGTTTCATTTATGTGATGTACTTGTTATTCTTTTGTATTATGAAGATTGTATATTATTTATTGTATTTATCAGATTAGTTAACTCACATAATTCTATGTCATGGAACCCTCAAGATGTTTTTATCTATAAATGAGTTACATTTATGTGTATGTATTATATTATATTTTATTACTTCCACATTGTTATTCTTTATCAATTGTAAACACTTCAAAAAATCTTTCTGTAAATTTTGTACCATGATTTAGATTAATTTATCTTGGGTTCCCTGGCGGGGCATTACATATGGTATAATATCCTATGTTTCTACACTGGGAACTTTGGGAATTTTGTATGCCCATTATGTATCTATTAGTTAAACTTAAAAAAAAAACATAGACACGTAACTCTTTTATATTTGAGAGCCTTTGTATTGAAGCTACATTATGTGTTAATTATCTCTTAGCTTATTTGAGATGTTTCTTTGTATATTGGTTTTCATAGGTAAAATACCTATTCATGGCCAATTAGTTGCTAAAACCCATGGTAACACAATCAGATATCTAGTTACAATTATTGATCATAAAGTTGGCGATTGTCTATGTGAGTGTTTTGTTGGGAGTTAGTAGTTAGATTTCTTTTTGTGTCCCTTGTATGGTTTGTGGATGCTTGGCGATCATGTTTGAGTTGCCTCATTTGACGTAGCATGATATTTAATGGGTTTTGTTGTTTAGATTTTATGTGACCCTCCTTAGTGTGAGTTTCCTAGTTTGAGGAACTCCCTTTTTCATGATCCTTATTCCTTCAGGCATGTTACATTCTTTGATTGACTCTATTCTTTATGTCCCTAGTGGTACGATATTATTTTTTATTTAATGGATAAAATTGCATGTTATTGATTAGGTCCTATTTAAGTGTTGCATATGATATTTTGTCAGTGTCTTAATCAGATGTGAAAGGATAAGATTAATTATGAAATTAGGAAATAATTTATAGTATTTTCATTTATAATTAAATATATTGTGCACAATTTTAAATAATATATCATGTAAGATACGCATTTATAAGATTAGGATATGTCTTCCTTCATAATAGATAAAATTGGGTCAAGGACCTATGTCCCCAATTGAATTATGGATTATAGTCTTAAGAGAACCATTGTATCTTATAGCCATCTTACAACACTTTTCAAAAATTTATTAGTTACATTGCATTAGATGCATCTTACCTTGGTAGAATTGTCATTCTCTTTCCTATTAGAATGAATTTAGAATAACTGAGAGGGGGGGTGAAACAATTATCCTTAGGTCTAGATGTACCAATTGAAACTTTATAGCTGTTTAAACAACTAAAATTTTGCAAATCCAGATCCAATTCATCTCTAATGCTAATTCACTAAGTGGCCTCCATTATCATTTCAATTTTTAGATCTGCTTGGGAATTCGTCAAGCAATCACTTATGCAACTCTCTACTTCTCTGCTCAGCCTTTTCTGCTAGATCATTCCAATTAGTCATTTAACTATGCAATCCTCTTGCATACATCATCATACCTTTTATGAATAACCCCTTAAGGTTATCATTTACCTCTTCATCTAGGTCAAAATAAATCTATGCCACTTAACCAAGATCATATATCTTAGGTTAGGTTAGATCCAACGGATCTTTCCATCATTACATTTAATTTACTTCTTCAAAGTAATCACAAATTAAATCTTTGATCCATGCATCAATTACGATTACCCGTGCATTCAAATAGTGTGGACCAATCGTGCTTATCCTTAATTAACTTTACATATCCCAATAAAATCAACTATCTTGGCTAGAGATCTCAAATCTCAACAATTACCAAAATACTGCTACTCGACCAACACTGTGTTCTTCCACTTGGTCATCACTGTTTTCACTCAGCAATTTACTAGTGCTCATTCGACACTAAAAATTATGCTCGACATACACTGGTGCTTGGTCGACACAAACTTTGCTCGGCATAAATTATCATTGCAACTTAGTGTTATAGATAAACAACACATTACTTTTCCAATGTGCCAACTGATCAAGTACCCTTGTAATTTCTCATAACTCAACCATTTCACTTGGTCTTCTTGTTAAATATTCTCCTTCAAAACAATAGATGTGGTACTCAAACAGATAGCAATAGTCTCACCAATTAAGGTTTTACATCAATGACAAAATAACAATTGTTTACATTGTAGCTTTCCAACGATCTCCCTCTTTGGCATTGATGGCAACACTAAACAATAAAAAAATAATTTTACAAACATAGTTACCATACAATCCAAAAAGTATGTCTATGTTCCTTGATATGAACAAATCTTAATTAATTTCTTTAGATTCATTCTGATTCTCATCTTGTAAAACATTTCTCCCTCTATGTCTATAATCACACTCAAATATTTCTATTTTTGTTCACCTGTAGACTCCCTCTTTTAGTAAACTCTCCCTTTATCTCTAAGGATAGTAAACTTTTCCTCTTTCAGTAAACTGTCCCTCTTTGACAACAATGCCAAAGACGTTGACATCTTCATCATGCATATTCTTCTATTCTAACTTAGTCCTATCATCTTTCTTATGACTGATCCTCTTTTATGTTCAAGTCTTTCTTTCACAGCTTTAGGCAACTTCCTAAAGTGTGACTACATGTGCATCAATGTGTCAAATATTCTGATTATAATATTTGATGCAACAGTACCATTCTAAACTAATTATCCTCAGTTAGGGGAATCGCCCCTAATTTACCTCGCAGATACTCATGACCATCCTTGAGTAGTGCCTTTGTAAATATGTCTGCTAATTGTTCCTTAGTATTCATATATTCTAGTCTCACTTCATTTTTCTGAACTAACTCCCTCAAGTAATGATACTTGATAGCTATATGCTTTGTCTTAGAGTGCATCACAGGGTTCTTAGAAAGATTAATGGCACTCATGTTATCACAATATATGACAATTAGTTCTATGATCTCCTCTTTCAT
Source organism: Thuja plicata (assembly GCA_018584345.1). Lineage (NCBI taxonomy): Eukaryota > Viridiplantae > Streptophyta > Pinopsida > Cupressales > Cupressaceae > Thuja > Thuja plicata. The sequence continues at coordinate 3,865,184 of MU227244.1, forward strand.
ACCTTTTAGTAGTATCTTCAACTACAGACTATTAGAACAATTAACTGATGTTGCCACATATTTGGCTTTAGCTGTAGATTGTGGGGTGAAATTTTGTTTCTTGCTTGTCTTTGAAACCAATCTCTTTCCCAAAAGAAATGCTCCACTTGTGGTGCTTTTCCTGTCATCCACATTTCTAGCCCAATCAGAGTCAGTGTAAACTTTGAGCTCAAACTTATCATTCTTCTTGTAATACAGACCATATTCATCTGTTCCTATCAAATATCTCAGAATTCTTTTTACTTCCATCATATGAGTTTCCTTGGGATTGGAAGAAAATATTTCAACAATTCCAATAGCCAAAGCAATATCAGGTCTTCTGTGTACAACATATTATAGCTTTCCAATCATTGACCTGTAAAGGGTTTGATTCACTTCTTTTGTATCATTATTTTTTTTTTAACTTTTGTCTAGTAGCCATGGGTGTACTCACTGGTTTTGAGTCTTCCATTCCAAAAAATTTTAGTATCTCCTTGACATATTTTGATTGAGTAATATAGATATCATTCTTCATCTGATATATTTGTAAGCCAACAAAGAATTTGATTTCTCCAAACATAGACATCTCAAATTCATTTTGCATCTCTTTTGCAAATGTTTGGCATAACACATCTTGTCCACCAAACATAATGCCATCAACAAAAATTTCAGCTAATAAAGTACCTTTTCCTTGATGTGTCTTCAAATATAGATTGCTATTGTCATTGGTTTTTGTAAATCCAATCTTTATTAATTAATTGTGCAATCTCTCATACCATGCTCTTGGTGCTTGCTCCAATCCATATAGTGCTTTGTGTAGTCTGTAAACAATGTTCATCTTACTTGGGTCAACAAATACATCAGCTTGTTCAATGTACACTTCTTCTTCTAATATTTCATTCAAGAATGCTGAATTCACATCCATCTGATAAACTTTAAAACCTTTGTAGGCTGCATATGAAAGTAAGGTTTTGACTCCTTCCAACCTTGCAACTAGGGCGAATGTTTCTCCATAATCAATTCCTTCCTCTTGTGCAAAAACCTTGCATACCAGCCTAGCTTTATTCCTTGTTACTTCTCCATGTTCATTCAACTTGTTTATGAATACGCACTTAGAACCAATTACATTTTTTTCATTCGACCTAGGTACAAGTGTCCAAGTCTTATTCTTCTCAATCCGTTCAATCTCTTCATTCATGGCTTGTATCCAGTCTTGATTTTCTAAGGCATCTTTTACTATTTTAGGCTCAAAATCACATAACAAGTATGTATCATCTCTCAACTTACTTCTTGTCATAACTATAGAATCCTTCGATCCTATGATTTGATCAGGTTTTTGGTTCCTCCTCACATACTTTTCTAGAGTAGGTTCTCGTCTTGCTTCAGATTCATTATTCTCATTCAATTTAGGTTGATTCTATGACTCGGCATCTCCATCAGATAGCTCAGCAATTACCTTCGGTTGCCCTGAAATCTCATTTAGTGACTTGGAAGGTGCTAGTTCTTGCCCAGAAACCTCATTCTCAAGTAGTACATTAGAATCTTCCTCATCCAGATAGACAAATGATTTGTAATTTTTAGGTTCCTGTGTAATTTCAGCTTCAGTTCTTTCTGCATATTCATCAATTCTAACATTTGCACTTTCCACAATTTTGATAGTGTTAGAATTCAGACACTTATATGATTTAGTTTTAGTTGAATAACCAAGGAATATTCCTTCCTCACCTTTAGCATCAAGTTTTCCATTTTTTTTATCCTTCAGTATGAAACATTTACTTCCAAAAACTTTGAAATATCTTACATTAGGTGCATATCCATACCATAGCTCATAAGGTGTAGCATTATTACCTTTTTTTACTTGTACTCTAATTAGGGTATAGACTGATGTACTCATGGCTTCTCTCCAATATTTCTATGAAACATTCTTCTCCATCATTAGTGTTTTGGCACAATCCATGATATATTTGTTTCTTTTCTTAGCAATACCATTCCATGGTGGTGTCCTAGGCGTGGACATCTATCTTTTTATAGCTCATTCATTGTAGAACATGTTAAACTCATTGGAAATAAACTCACCTCCTTGGTCAGATCTCAAACATTTCAGACTTTTACCTGTCTCCTTTTCAAAATTTTCCAAGTACTACTTAAATAACTGGAATGCATCAGATTTTTCTTTAAGAAACATTAAAGTCATCATTCTAGAGTAATCATCAACAAATAGAATGAAATATCTAGCTCCACAGTAACTTTTCTCTCCAATGGGACCACAAAGGTCAGTATGAACTAATTCTAGAATTTCCTCTGAAGTACGAGCCTTTCTCTTGAAACTAGATTTAGTCATTTTTCCCAATTGACATTGCTTACACATTGCATTTTCAGGTTTCTTTAACTTAGGCAGCCCTCCAACCTTTTTCAATTTTATTATGCTTACCAAGTTATCAATATTTAAATGACATAATATTTTATGTCATAACCATACATCATTATATTGTGCAAACAAGTATGTCTCATCAGCTAAATCTAGATAGAACAAGTTACCTTTTGTTTGTTCTCCACTTCCAACTAGTTCTCCAGTAGCATCATAGATATTTGCCTTCTTATGATGGAGTTCAACTCTGTAACCATAAGTATTCAGCTGTGAAACACTCAATAAATTATAGTTAATATCATCAACCCAATATGCATTGTCAAATATGATCTTGTCAGTAAATTTAATTGATCCTTTCCCTTTACCAAGACATGGTGCATCATTACCAAATTTAATATAACCATCATTGCACTGATCTAGGGTCTCAAATTTATCCTTATCACCAGTCATGTGATGTGAACAACCATTGTCAATAATCCAATGGTCACCTTTACTCATATAAGAAATTAGTGTATTTTTCTCATCATCATCGAAATCATCTTTCATAGCAACATACACAACTTCTATATCACTTTCATCAGAATTGTGAGAATCATTGTCAGAAGCTTCTTCAGCTATATAGAAAGATTTATTACCTTTGTCTTTGTAATCTTTATACTTTCTGAAGTCTCATTCATCCTTTCTGTCTTTGTACTTGTTGTCTCTTCTTTCATCTTTGTCATTCTTATCAGGACATCTAGCAGTAATAGGACCAACATTGTTACATGAAAAACAAATGATAGGAATTTTACCTTTCAATTTTCCTTTTCCCCTAGATAGTCTTCTTGCCACAAGTACTTCAAGTTCTTCTAGATCATCATCTGTAGTGTCACTATCATTGTTCACACATTTCTTTCCTTTCTTTGATTTGCTAAGGACCAATTGGGATCTGAATGCAGAATCAATAGCTTGTAGAGTGTAGTTATCAAAATTTGACATCTCAAATGCAGTAAGGCTTCCTACCATACCTTCTAAATTCAAATTATTATTAGGAGTACATCTCAATTTTTGAATTGAAGAGACTCTAATAGCATATATAGGAAGAACAGTCCTTATGACCTTGCTCATAATGGTGTTATCATCAATGGTTCCATTAGCTCCTCTAATAGAATTTACAATTTCTTTTATCCTACCACAATATTGAACTGTATTTTCTCCTTCTTGCATTTTCATTTCATCAAACTTACCTCTTAAACTTTCAGATTTGTCTCTCAACACATTTGTGTCTCCTCCATAGATGGTTGATAGGGCATCCCACATTTTATTCACATTTGTACAGTTCTTTATGTCATCAAATTCAGGATAGCTCAAGGACAATGCAATGTCCAATATTGCTTGATTGTGTTCCTATTTTTCTCTTAACTAAACAACAGTGAGAGGTGTAGTAGGGGCTACATAATCATTTTCAATAAGGCATACAACAACATCACCAATACTAGCCAAATGCAATTTCATCAAACTCTTCCATGTAGGCAAGTTATCTTTGTTCAACTTTGGTACTTCCTTTTTATACATCTTGATCTTTTGCTCCAAGTACCTTCAAACTATTTTCAAGAGACCAAAGCTCTGATACCAATTGTTAGAATAAATTTAGAATAACTAAGAGGGGGGGTGAATCAGTTATCCTTGGGTCTAGATGTACCAATTGAAAATTTATAGTACTTTAAACAACTGATATTTTGCAAATCCAGATCCAATTCAGCTCTAATGCTAATTCACCGAGTTGCCTCCATTATCATTTCAATCTTCAGATCTACTTGGGAATCTGTCAAGCAATCACTTATGCAACTATCTGCTTCTCTTCTCATCCTTCTCTTCTAGATCATGCCAATCAATCAATTAACTATGCAATCCTCTTGCATACATCATCATACCTTTATGAATAACCCCTCAAGGTTATCATATACCTCTTCATCTAGGTCAAAATAAATCTTTGCCGCTTAATCAAGATTGTAGATCTTAGGTTAGGTCAGATCCAATGGATCTTTCCATCATTACATTTAATTTACTTCTCCAAAGAAATCACAAATTAAATCTTTGATCCATGCATTAATTATGGTTACCCGTGCATTCAAATAGTGTGGAAAAATCATGCTTATCCTTAATTAACTTTACATATCCCAATAAAATCAACTATGTCAGCTAGAGATCTCAAATCTCAACAATTACCAAAATATTGTTGCTCAGCCAACACTGTGTTCTTCCACTCGCTCATCACTATTTTCACTCAGCAATTTACTGGTGCTCAGTCGACACTAAAAATTATGCTCGGCATACACTGGTGCTCGGTCGACACAAAATTTTCTTGGCATAAACTTTCATTACAACTTAGTGTTATAGATAAACAACACATTACTTTGCCAATGTGCCAAATGATCAAGTACCCTTGTTATTTCTCATACCTCAACCATTTCACTTGGTCTTCTTTTTAAATATTCTCCTTCAAAACAATAGATGTGGTACTCAAATAGATAGTAATAGTCTCACCAATTAAGGCTTGACATCAATGACAAAACAACAATTGTTTACATTGTAGCTTTCCAACATTTCCTAGTAATTTGTAACCTGTTTCAAGCTCCTAAAGGTTGGTCTTAGCTCCTTAGTTCTAATACAGAAAGATCATTATGTTGGGTTATCCTGATAATTATGAGAGCCATAGTAGGTATTTTTTGTGATAGTAAGTGTGTTGTGAGCCTATGCATTCCCTTATGAGGATATTGTAGTTGTATATGAGTATTGACCATTAATGTTTGTGGAAATAGATTAGGACCTTTGAGTTAGAACCATGTTGTACCTTAGAGATAGCCTTTTGTATTTTACCCATGTAACTATAATTCTTTTTATTTGTTATCAAAATGAGTTACCTTGTGTGTAACCAATACATGTACCATACTAAACTCAAGTTTTATAAATTTTGTAATTATATTGGTCCTTGCCAAAAACTAAGGGTGTAGGTATTCTTATTAAAGGATCATAAATGAGTCTTGTACTACCCTTACATATGTTTGAGCTTAGGTGATAGTATCCCAAAATCAATTGTGTTTACCTATGAATGTGGTATTATTTCTCCATCATGTATACTATCATGCATTAGGAAATCAAATAATTGTAATGAAATGCTAAATGTTTGCAAGTAAGTAGAAAACATAGTTTCATATGATTACATAAAAGATGAATGAAAAAAAGCATAAATGATTTATCTGTCTATTGTGTTTGGGTACATTATCTAATGCATCCAGTATATTGGACCCCTAGATGTCGTGAAGCGGTTACTCCCTTGATGTGATTGATATATACTAGTCACTCTGTTATGTGAAATGTTTTATGGTTGATAATTTATTTCATTATTAATGAATTATTTGTGTTGTGTGTCAGCTAGAATTGAATTTTTGAACTTTCTTATCCTTGGAATAGTCACTCAACTCTCTTTTTTATACCTATTTTGTGGCATTGTTCACACTTGATTTATAGTTGAAATCAATGCACAGTTTCTATTGAACTTTGTATTCCCCTACTTCGGTTTTTCCATTTTAAATTTTTTAGGTGACTATTCTGAATGTTTGTTATTTTTGGCCATATTTTGTGATAAGTATTGTTTCTATCATGTTCATTTTGGACCTCTGATAGTATGTGTAAGGGAGGACATCATAGAAATTGTACTATATTTGTATGTAAAAATTAAATGTTTTGTGTATCATATATATTTGTATAGTGTTGCATTAACTAGGATTGCATGAAATTTTCAATTTACTATTCAATATAAATGCAAGTGTGTACTCAATACAATTATCTAGTAGATATCTTCCATGATGTTGAATTATTAGAAGATCTTGACCATTTCGAAAATATGTTAGGATGATGAGTGATTGGTAAATGTGAATTTCATTTTATGTATTAGCTAGAATTATGTTGTAAATGCTATTCTTAGTGAATGTTTATGCATGTCTTTGTTAGAATCGATAAATGGAGTGTTCTATAATAGTTCTTGTGTGAAGTGTCATTGAGTGATTGTTATGTCCATATAAGCTTCTAGTATACTCTACTCATAGAGATTATGAAAACATGTGAACCCTTCTTTCTCGATCATATTTAGTGGTGATTTAGCACCTAATATTTACTTATCTACATATATTTATATAGATTTAATAAACTTGGGTGAATTGGTTTGTTCTTGAGATTCCTTGATAGAGTATGGTTGTTGTTGAAAGGAAATTTTGTTAGTGGAATTCAATTTTCCATTAAATTGGTTTGGTCACAAGGGACTTATGATGATAGTTGTGTGGATTTTTATAATTCTTTGTGTGACATTTGTAGATAGTATATTTTGTCTTTAAGTTTACCATAGTTATAGTTGATGGATTTCAGGAGTAAGCCTAATTTAAGGGGGGAAGGACATAATACCCAGACCTCTACTACCATTTGAGTAGGATGCCAAAGTCCTTTATACCACTTTTCATGTGCATGTTAGATCTTTAGTTGAATTTGATGATGTTTTAATGTTATTACAATATCTATGGATAATGCAAAACATTGACACTTTGAGTATTTGATTTATGTCATGATGTTAGATAGATGATGATGATTATATGATGATATTATGTATATTATAGTTTTTTACTAACCTCATACTTGCACGTGTATGGTTTCCGTGTATGTTCTATACATGTGTCTAATGTTCCTGATATGGTGAGGGATGGAGACCTAGTTACTTGCTTTCAAGATCCACACGATCGACCAATCCCTACCATTGCCTGATATATATATATATATATATATATATATATATATAAAACTTAGTTTAGGAAAATAAATTAAATAAATAAACAATATTTATTTATTTAATATTAAAAGAAGAAAGATAAAGGAAATTGTGTATTTCTTTCTTTTAAAAATAAAAAAAAAGTAAATTGATTTTATTTAAAAAAAAAGTGAAGAAAAAATAAAAAGACAATTCTTTTATCTTCTTTTGGGGGTTAAGTTTTTTAAGATGTCCTAGAAACCCTAGATAAATAGGTTTTAAAACAAAAAGACAATTCTTTTATCTTCTTTTGGGGGTTAAATTTTTTAATATGTTGTCCTAGAAACCCTAGATAAATAGTTTTTATTTATTAGATTTTTTTGACCATTTTGAAGGGAGGACAAATATTTTTCAGAACACAAGTTTTAGGAGACAGGATTACAGGTTTTGCATCGAGATTTTGAAGTTAAAGAATATATATTTTAAAGCTTGGGAGTGAAGTCTTTTTGTTGTTGTTGTTGTTTTTGTTGTTGTTGTTGTTGTTGTTGTTGTTCTTGTTCTTCTTCTTCTTCTTCTTAGCAAGTCTACCTGACATTTTCAATTTAGGAGTTTTTGAGTCTTTTTGTAGTTTCTGGTGGAAAGATTTTTTCTACATGATTTCTTAATTGTGATTTGATTTTCAGTTAAGGTTCTTTTGATTTCTAAAAATTTATACATATTATTAAGGTGTTCTTGTGAGTTATGTTTATGGCATATCTGGTATTCTGTGAGAATTTGTATGGAAACCCTAGGAGAGAATGATTTTAAAAGGATACATTTTTTTTGTATATCCATTAAGGTTTTACCAAATCATACAAAATTAGTTGCATAATTTTAAACTATATGGAGGAATCCTTGATTATGAACTATGTGTATTATAGATACCTATATGTAAGGATATGGGTTTGAAAACATTCATTTTTGTATAAGGGTTGTGAAGAGTTAGGGTAAGGTATAATTTCCATTTTAGCATTGGAAATTTGACTATAATAAAGTATATGACTCTATTTAGTGTTTTCAGTATGACAACAAAGTCATATGAAGTTTTGGAGTCAGCACACATCATCAGAAGATCAGAAATTGGCTAAGTACAGAAAATAGGACAAAGCAAGGAATAGACTGTTATAGTTTTGATTAGCGTGTGTTCATATGTTATCCGAATGATATGTGCCTTTTAATATAAGCTTATGAGTATTTTTACATGATAATTCTAAGAGAACATGATCAGATCTGCAAGTATGAAGAAGATACAACAAGTTGAAGAGGTACAGCCAGTGAATGACAGAATAGGACAGAGATCATGGAAAGAGCCGACAGAGATTGTTTTGGTGTGGAATTTGCACTTATCCTAAGGACTTGTGCCTTTATATTAGTCATTTTTAGTGACCTAAAAATCTATGGTTAAAGGCACATGACTTGATTCATCCAGGATAATTAGTTAGAGCTATTTTGGTGAAGTGGACTGTGTGAAAAGACGTGTCTATTCGATTTGAGTAAAGCAATTATAATTAATGTTAAGCTGGTGTAATGAAAGTTTCTGTGGTTATGTAAGTGATAAAGATACATGGTAAAAGGTTTCCTAAATCTGAAATGTTCATTTCCTTTGAGGAAGTACTTATAGAAGGTCATTTGTGATGGGAAAACTTGTCGAAGCTAGAGATAAGAAAAGCAGAGCAGAGTGTAAAAGAAGCAAAGATATATCTATCATATGTTGATGATATAGACATTGAAGTAGAAGCTTTCAGAGTGAAGACAAGATTTTTGTAGAGATAAACAAGAGGTTAAAGCATCAGTGCAAAAAAGGAAATGATCAGACAAGCAGTGTCACAGCAGCAGTTCACCTTGTAGATACAGTGTGTATCAAATATCCAAAAGGTTGTAGCCTTCACCATTTTGACAGTGAGTCCACCACCCCTAATAGCGTTATTGTAAAAGACTCCTAATAGGGTCCAACCCTTAACAAGGTCACTATACTTCATGTATTGTAAAGACAACTCCTAACAGGGTTAAGGATCTTCTAACAAGGATCATAAGACACTAGTATAGAATATTTGTGGGTAGTAATTCCCACTAGGGTTTTCACCTACATTGTGTTTCCCCATAATCATATATGGTGTTATGTGTTGTGTATATTTATCTTACTTGCATTTATATTCAAGTTGAGTACATAAGAATTTAAGTAAAGATTCAGATAATAAGAAAAAGTATTAATTAATAGATCACTGATTCACCCCCCCCTCTCAGTGATCCTATTCCTAATAATTGGTATCAGAGCTCTGGTCTTCAGAAAATAAGTTTAACCACTTGAGGAGATCATGGAGAAGGAAGAAATGAAACAACTGAAAAATAATCTTGAAGCATCCCTTGAAGAACTTGACACATATGAAAAAGAAAATGAAGATCTAAAACTAAAAGTTGAAGGCATGCAAATACTTATCAAGAAACTGAAAAAAGAATTAAGGAATTGTTCTTCAAATGATTTGGGGGAAGTAGTCAAAAGGTTGAATGAAGAAAATTCATCTCTGAAGGATCAGATTGAAGAATTAGATTAAAATTTATGTAACAATCAAGATGCCTATGATGATCAAGTCAAAGAAAACAAGCAGTTAGATGAAGAACTGAGACAAGCAAACATGGAAATCTTGGAGTTAAGAAACAACAAAGATAAGATGGAATCTGAATT
>MU227244.1:3875118-3889603 GCA_018584345.1 Thuja plicata
TAAGAAACAACAAAGATAAGATGGAATCTGAATTGATTGCAGCAAAGAATCATATTGACAAGTTACACACAAGCAAGGATCTGATAGAATCATAGTTGTATGCTCAAAAGGTTAAAGGAGATACTAGTGGTATAGGATACAATAAAGCAAAAAATCAGATTGATGACATACAACCAAGAATGAAAGAACCAAAGGACATCACAGATACTAAGGAGATTGGAAATTAGACTGAAGACAATATTGAACCACCTAAGGATGAATGCAAGCTAGTTGACAGAACATGTTATGCTTGTAACAAGCATGGACATATTGCAAGGAATTGTAAAGAGGTAAGACCCTTCAATGGTTATTGTTATTCATGCGATAAATTTGGTCATAGAGCTATGAATTGTAAAACAAGTCAGAAGAACAAGAATCAGAATCAGCAAAGACAAAGAATTTCTCCTCAGCAAAATGTTATAAGTACTCAGAACATTACATGTTAGATATGTAATCACAATGGTCATTCAGCTCGACAGTGCATATTGGTAACTCACACCAATACACCAAAGAATATCAGACGTCCTATCATTTGTCATTCATGTGGAAAGGCTGGACACATCTCAAGGTCTCGCAGATCAAGAACAAAAGGACAAGAGAATCCTAAGAAGTCTTTGTTTGAAGAATCAGGAGAAGTTAAGTTTGTGGAAGCTAAAGCTAAATCAGATAAAATATGGGTCGAAGTAAAGAAGGACAAGGAAGAGAACAAGGTAGTAGATGCATCCTCAGTGGATGCACCTTCTACTTTTGAATAGTTGACCCTCGTGGTCTTAGGGGGAGCTATTCTAGCTCTGAACCCCTGCGTGGCTGGTATACTCACCTCCGAGTATGCACCTTGGATTACAATTGTTTGGTGACATTATGATGTAAGAGAACATGATCTAAGTTTTTATCAGGATCAAGAATGGAAGTTACAGTTGCTTTCTATGTCTATGCGAGAGGTATTAATGGTGGAAATCTACTTTGAAATCACCAAGTCCTCACTTGTAGTCAGAATAAATGATTGGAGATCATAGAAGCCCTAGCAGTTGTATTATTAATGCATTATAGTTGTTCTCATCAGCAAAGAAAGGTGATTGATAATCATTATTTGTTAAGCAAAGTAATTCAAGTTTGAAATGAAGCCCAAGCACGGACACGTCATTTCAGAAATTATTTGAAAAATTACTTAACAATTGAGTAAGTGGTTGGATAATAGAAAGAGAACTTGCAGTCAAGTAGTAAAGCATCACAATTACATTCTTCAGTAGAGATTGATATCAAGAAAATCTTTGAAACATCTCGGAAGCGATTTATCAGTATGCTTCAGTGTGTGAATTTCATGAAGCAAAATGGGTCAAAATATTGTTGAGCTGTGTTCTATGTGAGAGTATCAGTATAGCCATTGGAGATTTTGTTTTGGAGCCGGCCTGATGTTATCCTTGGAAGCACATACTTATTATTGATCATCTAAGTGTAGAGAATTCACATAAGAGCAGAATTGATTGAAGATACAATTTGAAATATCATGTGAAGAAGTAGATAAAACTATTATGACAGGTCCACAGGATTATGTGCCCATGGCCATGGACATGGAGGATACATTCGTGATTGATAATGTTGAAGTATCAATGCCAGAAATGGATATTAATCTAGACAATTTTGAAGAAACATTTGTGAGTACTCAAGAAGTTGAGAGTCTTTATATCAGCAAGAAGATATATTGATTTTAGATATCACAAGAAAGGAAGCAGAAAAGAGAAGACTGAAGTGATGGACAATTCATCATCATTGTTGTAAAGCTTGACACCCATAATAGAATTAGACTCATGAGGAGTAAATAAGTAAGTGGGAGTATATAATATGAAGAAGTCATGGAAAATAGATCAGAAGAGAAGTATATGAAGAAAATGCTCAGTGAATTGGTTAGCGACTTTACACTTGATCTTAGTTCACTCAAAGTTGGTCAAGCATGCTTGAAAGAGTTTGCAGCAAAAGGAAAAAATATTATTGCTGACTGTATGAATCAGGCAAGTTAAGTGCCCATCATTACAAAGAAGATCCAGGAGGTAGAGGCTATGATAGAGAAGATAAGGAAATCTGTGGAAGATCCCTCCATAGATATCAATATGTGTATATCAAGGGCAGATTGATAAGATTGAGAAGGCAGAGAAGATAATATCAAAGGGTGAGTAAATTAATGTATAGGAAATGGATTCTATCATATGATCAAGGTCCTAGCATAGACTTGGAGAAGATGGAGAAGCTAAAATATGCATTATGTGCCCATCTACAGATTGTTAATTCACTAATTGCATTTTGGGAGAAAGAGATCCAAAAGTTGCAGATTGCATATCCATATATGTATGTTGAGTAAGTACATAGAAGTGTTTTTGAGAACCTTTGTCATTAATGTCAAAGGGGGAGTGGAGTATGAAGAATATGGAATCTAGTATATGATAAAAGGGAGATATAAGATAGAGATTTTTTATATAAAAGTACAGATAGTAACTTCACCATATTCCTTTGTTGCTATTAATGACAAAGGGGGAGATTGTTGGAAAGTTAACTATATTGAAGTATATGACTCTATTTAGTTTTTTCATGATGGAAAAAAAGTCATATGAAGTTTTGGAGTCAGCACACATCATCAGAAGATCAGAAATTGGCTAAGTACAGAAAATAGGACAGAGCAAGGAACAGACTATTATAGTTTTGATTAGCGTGTGTTCATATGTTATCCAAATGATATGTGACTTTATGATATGTGCCTTTGAATATAATCTTATGAGTATGTCTAAATTATAATTCTAAGAGAGCATGATCAGATCTGCAAGTATGAACAAGATATAGCAAGTTGAAGAGGTACAACTAGTGAATGACAGAACAGGACAAAGATCATGGAAAGAGCTGACAGAGATTGTTTTGTCATGGAAGTTGTAGTCATCCTAAGGACTTGCACCTTTATATTATTCATTTTTAGTGACATTAAAATCTATGGTTAAAATTGCATTACTTGATTAATCTGGGATAATTAGTTAGAGCTATTTTGGTGAAGCAGACTGTGTGAAAAGACGTGTCTGTTCAGTTTGAGTAAAGCAGTTATAATTAATGTTAAGCTGACTTAATGAAAGTTTGAGTGGTTATGTAAGTTATCAAGATACATGGTAAAATATTTCCTAAAGCTGACATGTTCATGTACTTTCAGGAAGTACTTATAGAAGGTCATTTGTGATGGGAAAAGTTGTGGAAGCCAGAGATAAGAAAAGCATAGCAGAGTGTAAAAGCAGCAAAGATATATCTATCATATGTTGATGATATAAACATTAAACTAGAAGCTTTCAGAGTGAAGAAAAGGTTTTTGTAGAGATAAACAAGAGTTTAAAGCATTAGCGCACAAAAGGAACTAATCAGGAAAGTAGTGTCACACCAACAGTTCACCTTGCAGATACAGTGTGTATCAAATATCTAGAAGGTTGTAGCCTTCACCATTTGGACAGTGAGTCCTTGGATAGTGATTCCACCACCCCTAACAGGGTTATTGTAGAAGAATCCTAACAGGGTCTGACCCTTAACAAGGTCACTGTACTTCATGTATTGTAAAGACAACTCCTAACAGGGTTAAGGATCTTCTAACAAGGATCATAAGACACTAGTACAGAATATTTGTGGGTACTAATTCCCACCAGGGTTTTCACCTACATTGGGTTTTCCCGTAATCATATATGGTGTTATGTATTGTGTATATTTATCTTACTTGCATTGATATTCAAGTTCAGTACATAAGCATTTAAGTAAAGATTTAGATAATAAGAAAAATTATTAATTGATAGATCACTGATTCAAAGCCCCCCCTCAGTGATCCTATTCCTAACATTTAGATGTCATATTAAAACTATAAATACTTTAAGATACCTATTTTGATTTTATTTAACATGTATAAAAATAAAATAGGGTTTCTTTGTACAGAAAGGGTCAAATATTGGCTGTTATAGTGAAATTAGGCCTATTTGAGCTTGATTTTTCAGTCAGAGACCGACGAACATTCATCCATAACTTTTTCCAAATTTATATTTTGGAAAATCGCTTTAGTGAGATTGTAACTAAAAAATTTATGAATGTTTTTTACTAAGTTTTATGGTGATCCAATAGTTCAAAACAAAGTTATGGTCTTTTTACCAAACTAGTAACCTTCATTCCTGAACATGGATGTTATAGAGATTTACTTTTTACACCATTTAAATGACCTTATCTTTAGGACTAGAAAGAATGAAAACTGAAAAGAATAAAATTAAATTATCTTTCCATCGATATAATTTATAGATCTGTATCATTTAATATGAGATTATACCGTTCAAATTACCGACAGATCTGCATAGAGGAAATATACAAAAAACTCACTATTATAAAGTTAAAATTGTTAATAATTAATTTGATTGATCTAGTCAATTTATAATTTAATTTAAAAGATCATAGAGATTCACTAAAACACCATATTTGTTACATGTGCGTACTTTATGTTATTAACTAAGTCATTGATGACTTAAGAGTATTTTAATAAATATAATGATTTTATATAAATGGAGTAAAATGTCATGTCAAATGTATGCATGCCTTCTTTCATGTGATCTTGGTGTTGTTAAGTGTCACTGTGGGTAGGTTGTTACCGTAGGTGGGTTTTTCTTCAGAATTGTCCTATCTTATGATTTTATGCCTTTTTTCTCTTTAGGTTTCATATTGTGGAAAGTTCATAACCTATTTATGTCATGATTGGTTCATGTGTTGTCTGGGGTACATTTGTGAATGATGTCATGTGTTTCTTGATTTTTATGTTATTTGACCATAAGAGGTGACAACAAATATTGTGTTGAGTTATGATTTGTTCACTTGGTTACTTTGTTTCTTCTACTACGATTGTTCAATGTTTTGAATTATGGTAGTTTTTATTATGATTTACTCGATGTTGGAGAGAGATTATTTTGATACTATTGAGGATCATTGATTTTGTGATATGATATTATGAGAATTTTGTGTTTGTTTATTGAGATGTCCATTATGAGGTGGATGCTTTGGGTCCTTATATAGGATGTGATATTTAATGTTATGCTCCATCATTTTACCTTGGTGATTTTCATTACTTGATTATTTATGAGTCTTTTGTCGCTTATGATTTGGATTTTATTTGGTTCTTTTCATTGGAGCATTAGGGTTGGTTATCTAGGATCATAGAGGGGAAGTGGCTTGCAATTAGTGTCGGGTCCCTCAAGTGGCTGCCAGGATCACTCATTGTAAGTTGACTTAATAAGTGATAAATTAATGAAATTAATTGAGAGAGAACATTAATAAGATAAATATGTGCCTCACCCATTCCTTGAGTGCTAGTATAGGCAAAGGATGAGAGTGAGAGAAGATGCTTGATTGAGGTCTTACATGCTTAGAATCCTTGGCTGTAGGAAAGGATTACTGAGCTTCATATGGTCACTTGAGTGTCGGGGTCCATAGAGGCTTCAAGGAAAAAAAATCAAGGGTTAGACATATTTTATTACACTTCACTATATGTGTTCTAGGTTCCTACATGTGGTTTGGTACACTTATTGATCTCTTGATCTTTTATACTTTAAAACTTGAATCTTATTAGTCCCTTTTTATCTAGTGTACCTTTGTTTTAGTCTTGCTTCTTATTGCCCACCTCTTTTCCTCTCACTCTTGCTCTCCCTCCACCTCTCCCACCATATCCACCACCACCTCTCCTTAGGACTCTCTATCTCGGTGCTCTCCCACCACCTCTCCCACTGCCTTTGGCTCCATCATCATCTAATGGAGTATTAATGTCAGGTACATGCTCTATTAGGTTTGTAAATCTAGGGAATCTATATCAAGAAAAACATTGAGTGTAATCTACGGTCATCCCTACATAAACTATGTGATCTAACATGTCCCAAATCATGTGACTCATCTGGTATATCTCATCACATACATATCTATAATCAACGTGTGGAACCCACATTAATTTCTCTACCTGAAACTAATCATACAAAGCTAAGCCCTATGGGAGGTCTTGTGCCCGGTCGTATTGCCTCATCACTCTGTAAAAACAAAATTTATTGATAACCAATGGAGATCGGCCTATCACCCACAAGGTATAAATATATATGGTAGCTCAACATCATCCTCATGACATGCCTCACATCTCGGGTAAGGTAACCACACAACCTTAAGTATATCATCAAGCATCCATCACCAAAACTATAGCTTGCCTAGATAGGACTGGAAAACTATACACTCATATAAATAGCCATAAGGCCATCCTAAATCTCTGTGTCTAGAAGCGATCATTCGTGTGATTGGAATATGATCTCATGTCCAAAGATGTAGAACTATTGCACCCATTGATAATGTAGCATGACCTCTACACACCACATGGTGTAACTCATGATACAACTCTACCAATACACATGAGCCCCAATCAAGGCATTGTAGATCTGTGATCATATCCTCCGAGATTTGACTCCACCTAATTGTGAATCCATGACCTTGACGATCAGGAATAAAGAAACCTCCAATCAGAGAGGATAAGACTACATGAATAAGGGGAAATGAGACAAATTGTGACCAAGGTATTCTCTTATCACCAATGGTAGGATCCAAGAATATTCATCTGTATGTTGCACCATCATAGACCTGATCATAGTATACTAGCTCTCCTCGAGTAGGAATTCATAGTAATCTATACACCTCTAGCATGATGGTCATCTCTCCAAGTGATAAATGAAATTTATTATGGTTAGAGTGCCATTGTTCTTCCATAGATGTAAGTAAACCCTGGTCCATCTAGTACTAAGGAATATCAAGCAAAAAGAATAGACCACATTGACCTATGGCGCATCTCTTCAGAGCTGTCAGCTGGTCTATCATGTCCAAAGGTCATGGAGCTAATCCCCGAATATAGAACTTCTAGAATGAAACATTTTTTGAAATCAAGTGGAATCATATTAGTATCATCATTTTTATGGATCATCCAAGTCAATCAAGTTATCTTATCATCCTATTTCTCTTCTTGAGCACATCACATTTTTTTCCTAACTCTATAAGTGAGAAGGGAGAATGAATCAGTTATCCCATCAACCTATCAGGATTGACATCATAAGAAATTCATCAAAATGTTGGAACTAACATCACAAGAACTTGTTTTTCATCACATATAAGGCCTAATCAAGCAATCAATCAATCAGACTTTCAACCAAATCAAAGGATGTTCAAATCAAGATTCATTTTTCAAAAATAGGCTACGTGTCATTTCATCTAGGTGTATGTGTCATTTCATATCATTATACGTGCCATATTTTTATACACTAGTTAGCAGATACTACATGCTATTTAATTCTTTGGGAGAATCACAACAAGGTGTACATGTTAGTTCTTCTTCTAGGCACTTCTTTAGCTATCCTATGCGCTAGAACAATTGGGTTTTGCAACTAGGGTTTCCTAAGCGCTACATAACCTATCATACATGCTAAAAATATTTTGGGAAATGTGTTACTAAGAGCTATTTCTCTCTATCCTACATACTACTTCTAACTATGAATGTGTTACTTGACTAGTGTATGTTCTACTGTAACTATTGTACGTGTTACTCGACAATAAATTAAAAAAACCTAATCTAATAACACCTAAAAATCCTATAAAGAGAAGAAAATTTTGAAATTGACAAAATGAAGGGGATTTGACCACTCATCAGAGGTTTGTATTCTACAAGATGCTAGAATCTATGCCCTCACTCGAACCTATGCTCTTGAATTGGCACAACCATCGCTATCAGTCTTCTAGTCTCTCAGAGCACAAGTAAAGGTAGAAAGTGAAAATGACATGTAAAAATGACATTTTACCCCATTTTATAGCTTTTTGACCTAATAAAGGGTATTTTTGACCTTAACCTAATCAAAAGGTTGAAAATTAATCACCGGGGCACATTTTTCAAATTTTGGTTATCAGAAATCAAATCATAATTGACCAATTGTTCATCCTTTTTCAAAAAATAATTAACATCAATTTTCCTTTCATTTTTGAGGGGGAAATATATCATAAGGATGTGAGATTAATCAATCAAATCTAGTGCATTTTAATTAGGTTATTTCTTTTTCATATCAGGGTATCACATCAAGGTTTTCATCAAATTAGTTGCATTAGTGAATCAGTCATCAAGATCAACATCATACATTCTTTGAAGCAATGCACTTTACATATCAGTTCAAAGAGGGGAATTTGTAGAAACCTAAATTTGGTCACATAAATCAAGTAGAAAATGAAGTGATCAAATGAAGAAAAATAAAAATTAATTGATTATCAAAATCCTTTGGATTAATTAAATCAAATAATCAAAAAATTGTGCAATTGATATTAATCAATTAATTGCATAGTTAAAATCAAATTAATTCCAACCCATTCAAGGGTTCACATGGCTAAAACAATTCAATTCAACCATTTAATTAATTCCTAATATTTCTCACCCACCACATGGTCAAATCAATTCCAACCAATGAGAATTAAGAATGGAGCTCACATGGATCAAGCTCAAATTGATCCTCCATCACACATCTTGGAGTTTCATCTTGACCACTCATTTTGTCCCCTTATTTAAAACCACCATTTAAATTGTCTTAACCTTTGAGACAATTAACTCAACCTAACTCTAATCAAGGTTTAATCAACTCTACCCCCTACCCTTGGGAAATCCTTTAAATAGAGGCCATTTTGAGTGCAAAACATATCACACACATTTATGAGCTAAGCATCATCACTATAGATATTTTTATTTGAGTTCATAGCTTCCATTTTGAGTTCAACTTGCATATTAGTGATCATATTTGAAGCATTTTAGAGTATTTGAGATCTAAATAGGCAGAATCATAATCAAATAGCTTCAATTCTCATTTTAGGACTTCCATTAATGGATGCTTAAGCTGAGAGAAAACTATTTTCCTTCCAAATTAGAGAGCCATGAGATGCTCATTATTTTATTTTCAATTCAAGTATCTTATCATTGTTGAATTTTGTTGAATTGATTAGATAACAAACTAATTTCATGAAGGTGTGATTTTTATATACACACCTATTCTCTAAGAAAATGATATTTTATAGCTATATGCTTATTCTTAGAGTGCATCACCAGGTTATTTGAAATATTATTAGCAATTGTATTGTCAAAATAGATAACCATTGGTTCAGTTACCTTCTCCTGAATTTCTCCTATAATCTTCTTGATCTATACTACCTGTGTACAATTAATTGCAACAACAACATACTCAGCTTCAGCTGTTGATTGAGATATATAGTTCTTTTTTTTGTTTCTCCAAGATATAAGGCTTTCTCTGAGAAAGAATGCACCTCCACTTTTTATCTTTTCATCATCAAAATTACCTTCATAATTAGCATCAATAAACACATATAAAGATAAAATGCCTTTATTTCTATACCATAGACCATAATCTTCAGTTCCCTTAAGATATCTGAAGATTCTCTTTACTGCAACCAAATTAGATTCCTTAGGATTAGAAGAAAATATGGCCACTAATCCTATTTTTTGTGCTATGTATGGTCTATTGTGTTCTACATACTATATCTTACCAATCATGGATCTATAAAGTGTCTCATCCACCTCTTGAGAATCATCTTCCTTTGATAGTTTGCAACCGATAACCATAGGGGTACCAACTAGTTTTGAGTCTTCGAACCAAACAGTTTCCAATATTTCCCTTACATCTTTGGACAAGCTTATTTAGATACCATTTTTAATTTGTTCAACCTACAATCCAATGAAAATTTAGTGTCACCGATCATACAAATCTTGAGTTATTTCCTCATCTCATTTTTAAATGATCTTCTCATCTCTTCATTTACACAAAAAATGATATGATCTACAAATATCTCCGCAATCAGTAACCTGTCATCTTTCTCAAAATTCAAATACACATTACTATTATCGCTTTTCCTTGGGAAACCAATCTAAATTAGAGATTAATTATATCATTCATATTATGCCCTAGGTTCTTGTTTCAACCCATACAAATTTTTTGTAATTTACATGTACCATGTTTTTACCTTCTAAATTAGAAAATCCTTCAGGTTGTTCAATGTATACCTCTTCTTCTAAAACACCATTATGAAATTTTGACTTAACATCCATTTTATATACCTTAAATCCTTTATAATAATCATATGCAATCAATATCCTTAAACCTTCAAGTCCTGACATAGGTACAAATGTTTCACGATAGTCTAGGCCTTCCACTTGTGAATATCCTTTGCACACCAATATTTCCTTGTTCCTTACCACTTCACCTATCTCATTCATCTTGTTTATCAAAATCCACTTAGTACCTATCCTATTTTTTTTCCACCGGTCTAAGAACTTGTGTCTAGGTTTTTTTCTTCTTAATATTCTCCAATACTTCTTCCATAACTTTCACCCAATTTTCATCTTTTAATGCATTTTTTATTGTTTTAGTCTAATTTAGATAAAAAAAACAAGTACCTTCTCTCATCTTTCTTCTTGTTAATACACCTACATTTATGACACCAATAATTTGATCATGGGAGTGATTCAACTTTGCATACTTTTGCAATACCAGTTTAGTTCTAGGAGTTTCTTCAACTACTTATATTGGTTATTATTCATTGACCGATTTATCCATCGGTTCTAATGTAGTCTCCTACTCCACCAGTTGTATATATACAAACCCATGATATTACTCATGTTCCTTCTTATTGGATTCATCATTTTTCTCAAGAAATTCATCTATTCTTACACTATCACTTTCCACTATCTTATGTGTTCTCTTGTTCAAGGACTTGTATGCTTTGATCTTTGAGGAGTATCCTAATAATATCCACTCATCACTTATAGGATCAAACTTACCTATATTTTCATCTCTTTTTATATAACATCTACTCCCAAAATATTTGAAATAACTTACACACGGTGATCGTGTTAGAAACACTGAGACGGGGGGGGGGGGGGGGGGANGGGGGTGAATCAGTGTTTATCAATTAATTATATTTCAACCAATTAAACATATATCAAATGTGCATTCAATGAATCATAATACCAGAACACATAACACAATATATTATTACGGAGAACCTTGATCAGAGGAAAACTCCGGTGGGGATTAGTACCCACAAAATATTGTACTAGGTATAATGAACCTGTTAATGTTCCTTTGCCCTGTTAGAAGCAGTCTTTACAAATTGAGTACAATGACCTAGTTAAGGGTTTGACTCTGTTAGGAGTCTTTTAAAATAACCCTATTAGGGGTGGATGGCTCACTGCCTAGGCTCACTACCCAATAATATGAAGGCTACAACCCTCTGAATGTTGATATGCACTATATCAAAAATGAACTGCTGTAGTGACACTGTTGTCTGATCAGTACCGTGTATGCGTGGGTGATCTTGCTTCTTAAAGAGCTACATCATCTTCTAAATTCATTATATAGTCCCTCTGTAACTTCTTCTTGCACAATAATTTACTTCTCTTGCACATTGTAACATAACAATGCATTACATACTTATATCTTTACAAACAAATAGGCATGACCCAAAACATAACACTTAGTCAACCTCTTTAAAAAAATATACAATGCTTCTGAACAAGTCGGCTCAAGCGTTTTTACAAAAACATTAATTAAATCATTAAAAACTTATAACTAAAGGCGCTTAGCCTTAGCATCACAAAATAATATACGCTGACCAAAACAATAGTTGGCTTCTGTGTTCTATATTCTGGACTGTTTCCTGGACTACAATGTACTAATCTGTCTGTATCTTTTCTATACTAAAGTTTCATACCTTACACATTTGGATATAGTTTTTATATACACCATAGAGTATATACCTAAGGACACCTGATCTGGTGTGGTCTCTAACATGCGCGCTGATGTGCTGATCTCTATATCTGTCTGTCTGCTTTGTATTCTGTATTTAGTCATTTTATCTTCTAAGTTATCTTTGACAAAAACTTAGTATGACTTTGTTGCCATTATTGACAACACAAAATAAGCCATGCTTCCTCAGGAAGTCAACTTTCCAACAATTTCCCCCTTTGTCATTTATGGCAACAAAGGAATGTGGCTAAGTTACACAAAATGACTTCATTCAAAAATGATTGTATATACATATACTTAATGATATATACATAAATAATTTTTTGTATATACACATTATATACTACTCCCCCTTTGACATGAATGACAAAGGTGTGCAAAAAACTGTAGGTCTTCCTACTTACTCCATATATACATCTGGGTACACAACTTGAAGAGACTGAATCTCTTTCTGCCAGAATGCTTTCATTGCATTAATTGTTTGGAGGTGCGTGGATAAAGCATATGTTAACTTCTCCATTTTCACTAGATCCAAGCAAGGACCTTGATCATAAGTCTGCATTGTGTCATGTATCTATTTGATGTTCTCAATAAGAACTACTAATGAAGGCGCAAGTGCAGTTCTCAACTGAGTCTGTCTAACTCTTATCTTGCTTATTTCAATCTTTGCCTTCTCAATTTTGTCTAGTTGTTCTTGGTAGATGTTATTGCATATGTCCATGTCCTATGTGGAATTATCAACATATTTTCTTATGTTTTCCACCATTTCTTTAGCTTCTTTTATATTTTTAGTGTGTTCAGAGGTGAGCTTCACTCTATCCATGCAGTTTGCTATAACTTTCTTCCCTTTTTCTGCCAACTCTTTCAGTATAAACTGTCCAATCTTCAGAGAGTTCAGATCCAAGGTAAATTTCTTCACCACTTCATTCAATCTTTCCTTCTTATACTCATCTTCTATAATCTTAGTAGCTATCTCTACTAAGCTGGTGAAGTGTGACTTGAAGTTTGTTAGTACACTATCCACATGTTCAATAGTTTGAACATTTGCAACTTTCTTATCAGCAGGAACTAACTCATCCAGAATGTTTATTGATTCAATAAAGCGTGGGTTCTTCATCACATGTTTCTCCTTTGCCTTTTCCATGGCAATGACGCTGATCTTAATGAGTTCTTCTTCTTCCCATGTGTCAAAACTCGCTGAATCGGGAGTTGACCTTGACAACAATAAGGTGGATGGTGACAGAATAGTATTCTGACTTGTTTCTACACATTCACTTTTGATATGTACCTCTTTAACTGGTGACTCATCAACTTGAGTGTCTTTCTCCTTATCCAAATTTATTGGATCAATCAAAGGAACTTCATCCTATTGTAAAGATGTATCATCAATATTCATTACTTCATCAACCTTGTTCATATTATTATCAGAAGTTGTCATAGATATCTTGACATTGT
The DNA here is from genome assembly GCA_018584345.1 of Thuja plicata. Taxonomy (NCBI): domain Eukaryota; kingdom Viridiplantae; phylum Streptophyta; class Pinopsida; order Cupressales; family Cupressaceae; genus Thuja; species Thuja plicata. Next base: position 3,888,474 of record MU227244.1, read on the forward strand.
CAACTATTATAGTATCTTATGTATCTTTAGTTTTCTCAGTAGTTATTGTCACTGTGGGCATAGAGACCTGTGGACCTGTCATGGGTGCAATCTTAATTACTGGAGTTGTATCCTATTTACGAGGAGCTAGAGTAACTTTTGATGTAGGCATCGTTGGTGGATACATGTGTCTATCCATAAAGACTTGTGTAAATGCCTTTTCAGTCTCCTTTCCAACCAGTTCATATTCCTTGTTCATTATCTGTAAAGTCCTTGTCTTGCTTCAGAGATGAGGCTTTATAAGATCTAGAAAAATAGTCTTCTCATCATGTGAACAAATAGGGAGAAGAGTATCCAGAGTTTCTTCTCTAATCTTCATGTTTTCCTCAATAGCATGTCTTTTCATAATTTCCAATACATTCCATAAGTCATCTGGTATCACTGTCTTCAGTTCAAGAATTGATTTCTTAAACTTGATCATATGAGATATGACTATGTAATGTATCTTTGTCTTATCAACTTCTTTATATTTGTTATAGACCTTTGAAAGTGTATCCAATCTTCCTTCATTTATAATCCTATTCTTCAATATGTTCAAGCTTGGTCTGAAACCTACCTCAGGAGGTGCTTGTGTAGCCTTTGTAGTGCTCCTTGTGGTTCTTGAAGATGGATGACCTGTAGTAGTTTGCTTCCTTCCTCTGGGTTTTTTTCTAGGAGCAGAAGATGGAGATGTATCCAAGTTAATGGTGGTAATAGGCACAGATGTACTTTCCTCATTTTTCTTTTGTTTCTTCTTCTAAGATTCATCAGTCTTCTCAATCTTAACTTTAGCAAATTTGGATTCTTTTGCCATATTCAAATCTTCTTGAGTGACTCCATGAGCTTTCAGTATGTTAGATGTGGTTCTGGACGCTTTCCTTTTATTAATAGCAAGTTTTAGTTCAATGTCCACTTCATCAGTCTTTTCTCATTATGTTCCCCAGATAGGTTCATTAGGGTCTTTAGGTGCTGATAATAAGACTTGCGCATATCCCTCTAGCACATGGTCTTCAACTTCATATCCTAGTGGATGAATCCACTTAGTTCTAGGCTCAACAACCTCCATGCATGTGCAATCTATTTCTACCATAAAACAAATAGTATCCCTATAC
>MU227244.1:3889653-3920965 GCA_018584345.1 Thuja plicata
GTCAACTATCTTCTCAGATAGTCTGACCCTGCTCTACATTTTAACCCTGAATATCTTTATATCCATGTCCATTTTATCTCTTGCACTGCTCTCTAAGGTGGCCTTAAGAGATATTTGTGTCATTGTATGTTTTCATTTGTCTAGATAGAGGTTTGCAACCTTTCCTACTATATGAAGATACAAATAGATGATTAGGGATCCAAACCTGAATGTTTTGCTTCTATCATGTTTGATGATTCTGGTGTTGTCAATCAACTATCCATGCAAGACCTCACAAAGGTTGTACTGGGTGTTATCCTTTACTATTCTAATTGCTGCAAGGACTGTTGTTGTAGATACACTATTCAACCTGCTTGCATGGTGAAACTTTTATCCAAGTATCATAGTCATGAGTTTTATGTCATCTTCCTTGATGGGGTCTACTGTCATACCACGCCTGTCACTTTTTGACAAACAAAATTTTTCAATTTGCTTCTTAACATCTTTACCAGTGGGAAGCATAGGTCCAGTCATTGCAAGTCTTATCAATTGATGGATTAGTTTTTTGGTGATATGGACAGGGACATCACCAATCCAAAATAGATCATCATGAATTTTTCTCAATAGGATTTTTACCCATTCTGGTTCTTCAAACTCATGTGCATTCGAATACTGAATAATAGGGTTATCTTGTAGGTGTGCGAACTCATCTTTGAATGTGAAGTCCTTATTCAGCATTGATGCCATGTGAGAAGCTATATTATCATCTCCTAGTGATTCCTTCTTGCAGTAAATGTACCCGTGGATATCTTCCACGTGAACAACGCCAATCGGGGTTTTAGAGAAAGCTCCTTCCACATCATCCAATATAGAATTGAATGGATGCTTCTTAAATATGAATCTCTTCCTTTCTGCTACATCAAATACAACTGGGGTCACCATTACATACTTGGTGATCATTTAAGTAGGGTTTCCAAAAAATTCTAAAATGGCGTGACGGCTAGGGCTTTGTTTCAAAACGATTAACTGTTTGTTCCAAATTTCAAAATGCTATACCTTCATACCTGGATGTCTTAGTGCTCCAATGCTTTTCAATTTCTTGCTCTTTGAATGTAAATGTGAGAATGATCGACTACAAATTTCTTTTTATACAATCTGCCGCATTTAATGCTTGCAACCGTACATAGAGATTTTCAAACTTTGATCCCAATGCAATATAGATAATGTGTGAATGCATACACCTGTAATCTGAGCTTTTAACCATGAATCCAAAGGTGCATACTCAAAAGTGAGTACACCAACTGTGCAGGGGTTCTGAGCTAGAATAAATCCCCCTAAGACCAAGAAGGTCTATTCAGGCAGAAGTAGAGGGTGTGTCCACTGTGGATGCATTAAATACTTTGTCAACATCTTTTTCCTTCTTTACTTCAACCCAAACTTTGCTTGAATCTTCATTTTCTTTGACAAAATTGAATTCTCCTCTCTTCAAATAGAGACTTTTTGGGATCTTCTTGTTTTTGAGTTTTGGATCTGTAAAACCTTGTGATATGTCCAGCCTTTCCACATGTGTGACAAATGATAGGAGGTATGATGGTTTTCTTCATCATGTTGCATTGTTTTGCTGTGTGTCCATTGTAGTTGCATATCTGACATGTAATGTTCTACAAATTCTTTTGAGGTTGATTTCTCTGATTATTTTGATTCATTCTTCTTTGATTTTGTTGTGACTGAGTTCTGCAATGTATAGCCCTGTGACCAAATTTATTACAAGAGAAACACTAACCATTAAAAGGTCTTAAATCTTTGCAATCTCTTGCCAAATGCCCATGTTTATTGCATGCATAACAAGTTCTGTTAACTTGTCTGATTTCCCTTTTTGGTGGTTTAGATATAACCTCTGTAGTATCTTCAGCTTTCTTAGCTTCTAAAGATGCTTCAAGTGTTTTTTCTTTCTCTTGTGATGATTTGATTTCATCTTGTGATGTACTAAATCCAAGACCAAAAGTGTTTCCCTTTTTTATTTGTGCATTGAGCTGGGATTGAATCAAATCAAAACTTGTGTGGAGTTTATCAATATTATCCTTTGCTTCTGTTAATTCAGATTCCAACTTCTTCTTCATGTTCTCCAATTCCAAGATTTTCATGTTTGCCTGTATAAGTTCATCTTCCAATTGTTTGCTTTCTTTGATCTTGTCTTCAATGTTGTTCTAGTTATCTGTAAGCTGTTCCTCCAGATCTTCAAGTTTATCTTTTAGAGATTTATTTTCTTCATTAAGGTTTTTGATCATTTTTCCTAGATCACTTGTAGAACAATCTTTCAGATCTTTTCTTAGCCTTTTAATAAGTATTTGGGAGCCATCATTTTTTAATCTTAGTTCTTCATTTTCCTTCTCAGATCTGTCAAGATATTCAAGAGCTGCTTCAAGATTCTTTTTAAAATGTTTTGCTTCAGCTGAGTCCATGATCTCCTCAAGTGGTTAAACTTTCTTTCAGAGGACTAGAGCTCTAATACCAATTGTTAGAAACACTGAGAGGGGGGGGGGTGAATCAGTGTTTATCAATTAATTATATTTCAGCCAATTAAACATATATCAAATGTGCATTCAAAGAATCATAATACCAGAACACATAACACAAGATATGATTACAGAGAACCTTGATCAGAGGAAAACTCTGGTGGGGATTAGTACCCACAAAATATTGTACTAGGTATAATGAACCTGTTAATGTTCCTTTGCCCTGTTAGAAGCAGTCTTTACAAATTGAGTACAACAACCTAGTTAAGGGTCTGACTCTGTTAGGAGTCTTTTACAATAACCCTGTTAGGGGTGGATGGCTCACTACCTAGGCTCACTGCCCAATAATATGAAGGCTAAAACCCTCTGAATTTTGATATGCACTATATCAAAAATGAACTGTTGTAGTGACACTATTGTCTGATCAGTTCCGTGTATACGTGGATGCTCTTACTTCTTAAAGAGATATATCATCTTTTGACTTCATTATATAGTCCCTCTATAACTTATTCTTGCACAATAATCAACTTGTCTTGTACACTGTAACATAACAATACATTACATACTTATATCTTTACAAATGAATAGGCGCGACCCAAAACATAACACTTAGTCGGCCTCTTTAACAAAATATACAATGTTTCCGAACAAGTCGGCTCAAGTGTGTTTACAAAAACATTAATTACATCATTAAAAACTTATAACTAAAGGCGCTTAGCCTTAGCATCACAAAATAGTACACACATAGTCGGCTTCTATGTTCTATATTCTGGACTGTTTCTTGGACTGCAGTGTACTAATCTATCTATATCTTTTCCATACTAAAGTTCCATACCTTACGCATTTGGATATAGCATGTATATACACCATAGATTATATACCTAAGCATTCCTGATTTGGTGTGGTCTCTAACATGTGTGTTGATGTGTTGATCTCTGTATCTGTCTGTCTGCTCTGTATTTTGTATTTAGCCATTTTATCTTCTAAGTTATCTTTGACAGAAACTTAGTATGACTTTGTTGCCATTATTGAGAACACAAAATAAGCCATGCTTCCTTAGGAAGTCAACTTGCCAACAGATCAACCATTCCATAGCTCATAGGGAGTTTTACTTGTACCTTTCTTCAACTAAACTTTTTTCAATGTGTAAACAACAATGCTTGTTGCTTCTCTCCAAAATATCTATGTAACACCCTTCTAAATCATTAATGTCCTAGCACAATCAATGATAGACATGTTTCTTCTTTCAACAATAGAATTCTACTGAGGTGTTGTAGGAGCTTAAATCTATCTTTGAATTCCTTGTTCTTCACAATATGTAGCAAATTCATGTGAAGTAATCTCACTTCCTCTATCAGATCTAAGTCATTTCAGGGTCTTACCAGTCTCCTTCGCCACTTTGGATTTGTAGATCTTAAACATGTGAAAAATATTCAGATTTGTCCCACATCATTCTAGAATAATCATCAATAACCAACATGAAATATCTATGACCATAATAGCTCTAAATTATCATTGGACCACACAAATTGGTGTGAACCAGATCTAAAAAATATTTTTAGAAGAAATTTTTTTACTGATGAAACTATAACTAGTTAACTTCCCAAGATGACATTCTTTACACATTACATTGTCTAATTTCAGTAGGTTGGGAAAACCTCTCACTATCTTCATCTTACCAAACCTTACTGATCCTCCATCACATTCTTCCATCTTGATGAATTTTCTTCTATCACCAGTCATATGATGAGTTCATCCACTATCAATAATATTGTTACCATTGTGATTCATGTTAGAAACCAAATATTTCTCACCTTCTTATGAGGTTTCTTCTTTTACTGAAACAAACACAATTGCTTCTTGATCTCTTTCATCAGATTCCTCATCAGTAACACTTTCCTCAGATAGGTAGCATACTTTATTTTTGTTATCCTTGAATATTCTTGGATTATCCTTCCTATCACTATCTGGGAATCTAGAGGCAATATGGCAAATTTTATTACATGAAAAACACTTCATAGGAAACTTACCCTTATATTTATGTTTCCCTCTAGGCGGTCTTCTAGAAAATAAAGCTTCCAATTCCTCCTGTTATCTTTCTTCAAACAAGATAGATTCAAAATCACTAGAGTAACATGTTGAAGAAATTTTAGATATCTCCTTTCCTTTTCTAGAGGGCGCACGAGTCAATGATGACTTGAAAGAAGCTTCAACTTTTGGCATACTATTATCATACTTTCTTAACTTAAATACAATTAATTTCCCTATTAATGCATCAAGAGTAACAGTAAAATATCCTAGACATCTGAGCTCTTGTATAGCTGAAACCCAAATTCAATATTGAGGCAATAAAGTTGTCAACATTCTACATACCACATCATCCTCAAGAATATTACCACTAGCACCTCAGATATCAACAAAATAATTTTTGATTCTCTAAGTGTATTGTTCAATTTTATCATTTTTATGCATCCTCATATTATCATACTTTCCTCTCAAATTGTCAAACTTTTCCTTTTGCACATGTAGATCTCCACCATAGATTGTCTTCAACTTTTTCTACATGTCATTAGTAGTATCCAAGTCTCTGATATCAATAAACATTGCATCTGAAAGAGTACTAGAAATAGCTTCCATAGTAGCAATATGTTCTTTCTTTACCTTCAATTGACCTGGAGTCTAGGTTTATGAAGGGATAGTGATGCAAAGTGGGAAGTAGGAAGCCTCCAAATGACTCAAATAGGGAAATGCACCCCAAAACTCCAAATTTCTCAGGCGAAAGTGCTTCACACTTATCACAAGTGTGGGTAAGGATTTCATTAAGGTTATCACAACCCTAAAACCCCAAAGGCAACCTAATCACAAGGTTTCACCAATCCTACAATACCAACTACTAAGAGTAGCTTCATAAGCACTTGACCCAATTTCTCAAAAATACCCCCAAAGTGACTTATAGGACCAACGGTGACCTATGCTCATAGGTATGGTCTATTTAGGTCCCTAACAAATAGGTCCAATGGTTCTTTCACTCACTTGCAACCCATATGACATAGTTGCTTTACAAACCCAAAACTAGGCTTGTAGCCTTTTCCTAAAGGAAAATTGATCTTAAATGGGATTCTTCCACATAACCCCCTTAACTAATTAGGGTTTCATACACCCTTTACGTCTTAATACCAAATGCTCAAGCCCTAGAACATGGAAATGAGAGAGAGACAAGATGAAACAAAATTGCTTCTGTAATTAGGGATAATTACGCATTCACTTGCACTACAAGTACCTTTAGGATGCATCCAATTCTCAAAATGATGATTGGATCATTTTATGGTGTGTACAAAGGTCTCCTCCACCAATTTAAGACCTCTGATCAATCCCCAAATGTGAGTTATGATTGTTGTCCTAATTCTGGATTGGTGTATACATAGTGATATACACCTGAGGCATCATTGTAACTCCATCTCCCTACACTTTGGAGAACCTATCCTAAAAATTCTTAAAGAGAATCATATAAAAATTCTTTCGACCAAGGGTCATTGAATTCCCATGGTGGAAAGAGGAATTACACTCAATTTTCTTAGAAAGCCTGATTTAGCACCTACAAACTAGGCAGTGAGATTGCAAATTCAATAACTCCTAGAATATGATTGATCAACACATGAAAAAAAAAAAAAATGGAATAAGGTTCACAAGAAAAAATCTAGGTGTCATATTTCAATGCCCTCCTATCCATACCAATCCGTACAGATCGACTGTTCTCAGGATTTACAGAGAAATGGTTATATTTTATTGATTTCAAAATTCCAAATTACATGATTATCCTACCACCCACTTGAAAAGGCTTTTGTAGGCACTCCCAATGGTTACATAACATATTTGAACTGATTTATCCATTTTGGAGTTGTTTTACAAAATGTTGTCAATTTTGCTCAAAAGTTGCTTGACAACTTTTGAGAAACTTTTGCTTATTTTACAATTTTGCAAGTTTGATGACCAAACTTGGTCTCAATGTTATTTTTGTGATCCCTAGTGGATCCAAACATGAAAAACTCAAAAAACCCTATTCCTAGGTTTTTTTACCATTAATGACCAATAGTTGACCAAGGCCTCATAAGGTGGCAAACTTTGAACTATGGTCTTACAAAGTGGTCCAATGATAAAATCAATGTCTTAACATAACTATATGCCTCTTAGGACCTTAATGAAACCCCTATATTACATAGGAACACTTGGTTCATTTAGGACACTCCTGCAAAATACTCCCCAAGAGATTTGAGCTCAAGTTTCCACTTGAGATTAACTCGTCAACAGTGGTTCCATGTTGTTGGATCTGTTCCTCTGTCATCTAGGTAGCATCTATTGGAGGGATTCCTTTCCATTTCACTAAGTACTACATGTACTTATTCTTCCTTGTTTGATTCAGTACTTTGGATTCCAAAATTGTGACTAACTCCATTGGTTTGCTTGGTGGGAGATCTTTTGCATAGTCTCCTTCATCTTCTTCTTGTGATCCCTGCACATTAGTGATATCTACAACACACTTTCAAGGAGTGAGGTTTGCAATATTAAAAATAAGAGAAATCATTAAAGTACGAGGAAAGAGAATTTCATATGCATTTTCACCCATCTTGTTGAGGATGGTGCAAGGTCCAATTTTCTTCATGTGCAACTTTGAGTATCTTCCTTTAGGGAGTCTCTCCTTCCATAGGTATGCCCATACCTTATCTCCAACCTTGAAATTAACTTCTCTCCTTCTCTTGTCTGCTTGTGCTTTATATTTCATGGTGGACTATTGTAGTGACTCTTTCACTTCCGTCTGCACTTTAGAGATCAGTTTCACTAATTCCTCTCCTTGTGTACTAAGTAACTCTACCAAGTCTAATGGGCCTTTTGGATTAAGTCCATACACTATTTGGAATGGTGTGTTTCTAGTGGATCTATTCATGGATTCATTAAATGCAACCTCTACTTGTGGTAGGATCATGTCCCAACTTTGGGTGTACTATTTTGTTAGGAATCTCAAGAGATTTCCAAGAGATATGTTTACCACCTCCATTTGCCCATCTGTTTGTGGGTGGTATGCTGAACTATAAGTCATATTTATGCCCAATTTCTAGAAGAGTGTCCTCCAAAAGTGACCTTGAAACTTCACATCTCTATTAGAGACTATTATTTGTGGTAGACCATGGATTCTAACCACTTCCTTAAAGAATATATGTGCTATATGGGAAGCATAATTTGTTATTTTGCAAGGAACAAAATGCACGATTTTGCTAAATCTATCCACAATGACAAAAACACTATCATAACCATGTTTAGTTCTTGGAAAATGCATTACAAAATCCATTGAGATTCATTCCCATGGCCTAGAGGGAATTGGTAGGGGTTGATACAGTCCTTGATTAGTGGATACACCCTTTCCTTGTTGGAAAATAGTACAAGATTCTATAAATCTCTTGACTTCATTCCCCATCTTTGGCCAAAACTAACTTCTTTTCACTAAATCAGTGGTTTTGTCTATCCCAAAATGTCCTCCTAAGCCACCAAAGTGTTTATCCTTAATAATATTTGTTCTCATAGAACACTTAGGAATGCATAATTGGGCTCCTTTAAACAAGAGTCCATTCTGAATCAGGAAATTAGAAAAATCGGTATGGTATCTGCCTACCATTTTGGTGCATACCTCAAAAAATTTCTACAAATTCTAGATCATCTGCATATAGGTGTTTTAGGGATTCAATCCCTACACTCTAAAGTTGTACTTCCTCAATCAATGTGACCCTTCTACTTAGGGCATCACCCACTTTGTTTTCCACTCCCTTTTTGTGCTTTATGTTGAAGGTATATGCCTGCAACTGCTCCATCCATTTGATGTGTTTGACCCCAAGCTTTTCCTGACTATTTAAGAAACTTAATGCATTATTATTAGTATAAATAATGAATTATTTAGGGAGTAAGTAGTGTCTCCAATTTTTTAGGGCTTGCACCATTGCATAAAGTTATAAATCATAATTAGAATACCTCTTTTTTGCATATTCAATTTTTTTGAGAAAAATGCAATAGCCTTACCTTCTTGGCTCAAGACTGCACCTATGGCCAAGTTGCTTGCATCTTTTTCAACAATGAACATGTTTTTGAAGTTAGGGAGCACTAGGATTGGGTATTAGGCCACCCTGTTCTTGAGGTACTACAATGCATCTGCTAAAGTTCTCAATAAACTTTCTATAAAAAGTTGCTAAACCATGAAAACTTATGACATCACCTTGGTTCTTTGGTAAAGGCCAATTGACTATTGCCTCAACCTTCTCTGGATCCATTTTGAGAGTTCATTGGGAGATGAAAAATCCTAAGAAGATAAGTTCCTTCTTCATGAACATATACTTTTCCAAGTTAATCACTAACTTTTGCTGATGGAGTCTCTTCAAAACCTGCTCAACATGATCAAGATGTTCCTCTTTTCTATGACTGTAAATCAAAATGTCATCCAAATATATGACCAAAAACTTTCCAATAAAATCAATAAATACCTCATTCATGAGTCTCATGAATGTACTAGGATCATTACTCAAGACAAATGGCATAACAAGCCACTCAAACAATCCCTTAGTTGTCTTAAACGATGTCTTCCATTCATCACCTGGCTTTATCGATATTGGTGATAGCCTGATTTTCAATCAATATTTTTAAAATAACAAGTAGTGCCTAATTGGTACAATAGATCTTTCGTTATTGGAATTGGAAACTTGTATCTTATAGTTATTTTGTTTAGGGCTTTGTTGTTAGTACATAATCTCCACTTGCCATCCTTTTTAGGGGCTAAGACTGATGGGACAACACATGGACTAAGACTTTTCTAAATTAGTCCCTTCTCTAACAATTCATTCACTTGCCTTGCAATCTCTACATGCTAAACTAGTGTCATTTTGTATGGGGCCTTGTTAGGTAAGGAGAAACCAAGTATCAAGTCTATTTGGTGACTGATATCTCTTGAGGGAGGGAGGGTTGTGGGCAGGTCACTAGAAGTGACATCACTGTATTTTGTAAGCAATTCCTTAACTTCATCTAGTATAGGACCATCATTATCAGACCTTATACTATCATTGGGCTTGGATATTAAGTCAAAGGCTTCAGTTTCATGCTCCTTTAGTACTTTTAACATTTCTTTTTCACCCATGGTTATGACAGTAGGTTCTTTCTATGTTTTGGTATCAGGAAGGGGCTTCATGGTGAATGTTTTCCCATGTTTAGTGATAGAGTAGGTATTTTTATTACAATGGTGTGTGGAATCTACATCATATTTCCAAGGCCTACCTAGAAGGATGTGGGAGGCATCCATTTCAACAACATCACAAAGAAATTTATCTTTAAAGTCTGTTATAGAAAAATATATCCATGCTTGTTCAAGCACTGAGGTTTGTTGACCTTTTGTTAGCCAAGAGACATGGTAAGGAAAAGGATGAGGCTTCTTAGGGAGATTTAAATTTTGAACCATTTCACAAGATACTAAATTTTTAGTTGAGCCAAAATCTATAAGTAAGTTACATACCTTGCAATTGCATTTGATCTTTGTTCGGAAGAGATTCTTCCTTTGAGGAGGTTCTTTTCTTTGTGGTACTTGAAGGAAGACTTGTCTTATCATCAAACATGATCCTTCCTCTAGTTCTAAGTCCCTTGCATTTTCATTGTCTTCTTTCTTTTCCTCTTGAATGATTTGTGCTCTTCTTTCTCCTTGATTTTTATTGTTTCTCTTCTCAAGGCATCTTCTTGCATGGTGTCCCAATTAATTGCAGTAGTAACACCTTAGTGGTCCATTTCCTCTTCTTGTGTTTGTTCTTCCCCTATTTAAGGGTCTTCTCCCTCTATAGTTACCTATGAATTTTGAGTCACTATTCTCTTTGTCTCCTTGGTCAGGTGTCCTGTTGCTAGTGCCACTATATTGTCCTCTATTCCAAGATGTTCCTCTTCCTCTAAAGTTCTTCCCACTGTCATTGATTTTCCCTTAGCCAAACTCTTGTTTTCTCTTCCACTTCTCCTCTACCTTGAGTTCCATTTGATAAAAATTTTTTACTATGGTAGGGTAGTGTAGGTTGAGTTCCACTTGAATGGATATCTTAAGACCATTCATATATCTTGCTAACTTTTCTTCTTCATGTTTTTCCATATTTGTCTTCATACATAGTTTTAGGAACTCCTCGGTGTATGATCCTATATCAATGTATTTTTTTTTTTAGGCTCTGCTTCCTTCTATGGAGTTGTACCCCATAGTATTTATGCACATAGGTCTCCTTGACCAATGCAATCATTTTTTTCTGTGAAGAGATCATACTCTTCCTATTCTTCACCTTCTCTATTTTGATGAAGTTCCACCAAGTTAGGTCTGGTCCCTTCAACTTGGATCTTTCCATCTTCAATCTCTACTTCTTTGGGATGTCCTTACACTCAAAGAATCTTGTTAAGGCCTCTATCCAATCCAAGGCCAAATCTACATTCATCTTTCCACTAAAATTTTGTAGGTCCAACTTCTCCTCCATGGTTCTTCTCCCCATAGATTTTAAGGCATCTAGAAGGGGTCTTTGGTCTGCAGGAATGTTCACAACCTGATCAGGGGTGTCATCTTCCTCTTCACTCCCTTCTTCACCACCAGAGGTGTCTTCTTTTCCCATATCTACCTTGTTCTCCAACTCTTGAAGTATCCTTGTCAAGGATGCATTTTTTGCCCTCTATTCTCTGACCATATTTTCTAGTTCAATGTTTGTAGCCCTTGAAGGGATATCTTCATCCTTAGGTGAAGACATAGCTCTGATACCACTTGATGCAAAGTGGGCAGTAGGAAGCCTCCAAATGACTCAAATAGCGCAATGCACCCCAAAACTCCAAATTTCTAGGGCCAAAGTGCTTCACACTTATCACAAGTGTGGGAAAGGAATTGGTTAAGGTTATCACAACCCTAAAACCCCAAAGGAAACCTAATCACTAGGTTTCACTAATCCTACAATACTAACTGCCAAGAGTGGCTTCACAAGAACTTGACCAAAATTCTCAACAATAGCCCCAAAGTGACTTATAGGACCAGGGGTGACCTATTCTCATAGGTATGGTCTATTTAGGTCCCTAACAAATAGTTTTTGATTAAGGTAAAAGCAGGTTTTGAAAGGACCCCGAAACCTTTTACAAAAAGCTACTAAAGATAGACATCAAAAGATCATACAAATAGAGAACACCTGCATCGAACAAAAGGTAGGACCTAGCAAGAAATGAAAGACCTAAAACAAGATAAAACAAAAACTACCAAAGATAAGCACAGATACTAGTACAACTTCTAGCACCACTGCTCGATCAATTTACAACAAAATGTCCAGGCTAGCAGAAGGAATATTACATCATTTTCTGGTAGGCTACCTCTGCCTCCTTCTGCATTTCTTCCATTTTGTCAATGGACTCCTTCAGCTCTAGCATCTCTTTCGAGATCTTTGGGACTTTTCTTTTAACTCTGCTTCGGGTTCTAGAACCAGGGCCCAAGCTTCCAGCCTTTTCTTCAATTTTGATTGTAGTGTTCTCTAGCAGGATTTTTTCTAGATAAGTGTATAATGCTTTCAAGTTCTGAATCGATACTTCTATCCCTTCATTTCTATGATTGGGGATAATCCATATCATGTGCCCATTGTGGCTAATTTGTTCTTTCATCTTTTTTATCTTTTCTTCCACCATCTCATTCACTCTAGTTGAAAATTCCTCTTCTCTGTTGCTGTCTTTAACCTTAATTGTCAACTTATTCTCCATTTCCTCAACCTTGGCTTTAAAGGGCTCCATTTCCTCCTGCATCTCAGTTAATTGGTTCTTCATTAACATCACTTCCTTATTCAGCCAGTCTTCTATATTAGCCCTATAGTCTACTTTTCTTTTCGGGATTGTGTCATCTTTTTCAAACCTGACCACATCAGGGCTCATTCTCCTTTTTTTGTTGTTCCTTTTCTCCACCTTTAAAGTCCGCTGATCTATTTTACCCTCCTCACCTTCTTCCTCATTCTTATTTTCCTCTCTTTTATCTCCCTCTTTTCCATCTCCCTCAATTTACTTTTCATCATAATTCTCATCAGCACCCATGCCCTCATCAAAAATGGGCATTTAATAGTTACAATGGTTCTTTCACTCACTTACAACCCATATGACATAGTTTCTTTACAAACCCAAAACTAGGCTTGTATCCTTTTCCCAAAGGAAAATTGATCTTAAATGGGATTCTTCCACATAACCCCCTTAACTAATTAGGGATTTAGACACCCTTTATGGCATAATACTTTGGACTGAATCCCTAGAACATGGAAATGAGAGAGAGAGAGGATGACACACAAAATTGCTTCTATAATTAGGGTTAATTAGGCCTCCACTTGCAATATAGGTACCTTTAGGATGCATCCAATTCCAAAAATTATGATTGGTTCATATGAGGTTGTGTACAAGGGTCTCCTCCACCAATTTAGGGCCTCTAATCAATCCCTAGACGAGAGTTATGATTGTAGTCATAATTCTGGATTGGTCCATACATAGTGATTTACACCTAGGGAATCATTGCAACTCCATTTCCCTAAACAATGGAGAGCCTATCCTGAAAATTCTTAAAGAGAATCATATAAACATGCTTTCCACCAAGGGTCATTTAATTCCCATGTTGGAAAGAGGAATTACACTCAATTTTCTTAGAAACCCTGATTTAGGGCCTACAAACTAGGCAGTGAGATTGCAAATTCAATAACTCCTAGAATATGATTGATCAACACATGAAAAAAAAAAAAAATGGAATAAGGTTCACAAGAAAAACTCTTGGTGTCATATTTTGATTCCCTCCTATTCGTACCAATCTGTACAGATCGACTGTTCTTAGGATTTGCAAAGAAATGGTTATATTTTATTGATTTCAAAATTCCAAATTACATGATTATCCTACCACCAACATGAAAGGGATTTTTTAGGCACTCCCAATGGTTACATAATATATTATAACTAATTTAGCTATTTGGGATTTTTTTACAAAAAGTTGTCAATTTTTCTCAAAAGTTGCTTGACAACTTTTGAGCAACTTTTGCATATTTTGCAATTTTGCAAGTTTGATGAACAAAATTGGTCTCAATGTTATTTTTGTGATCCCTAGTGGATCCAAATGTGAAAAACCTAAAAAAAACCTATTCCTAGGGTTTTGGACCATTAATGACCAATATTTGTCCAAGGGCTCATAAGGTGCCAAACTTGGAACTATGGTCTTACAAAGTGGTCCAGTGATTAACCCAATGTCTTAACATAAGTATAGGCCTCTTATGACCTTAATGAAACCCCTAGATTCCATAGGAACACTTGGTTCATTCAGGGTGCTCCTACACCAAATAGTATATTTATTCTCCACATGCTACCAAAATTGGTTACCCATACCTTTAAGATAGAGCTTCACCTAACCACATTAAATTGATTAGTCCTCTCTTGTGAATTTTGGACCTTCCTTTCTCATCATCTTCGAATATTTACCTCAATTTGTTAAGCTTCACCATAACAAATTACCAAGGCTCTAATACCATTTATTAGTCCTAGGATTATATTACTAAGGGGGGGGGGGGGGGTGAATCAANGGGGGGGGGGGGGGTTGAATCAATGATGTACTCAAAGTAATCCAACTTGTTACTCTCTTGAACTTAAACTGTGATTCACAAGATTAACCTAAATTTTAGAAAATGAAAATAAAAAATTATACAAGTCCATGCACAAAGTTGACACAAATATTTATCTCATGAAAAACCAAATAGGGAGATAATCATGATGGGAATTAGTTCCCACTTAATTATGTACTCTTTTGAAGTACACCCTATGAAGAGCTTAACCTTTTGAAGAGTTTACAACAAGACTGTTAGGTCCTACTCGGTTAAGGGACTTCCCTTAGGTTGATTAGGACCTTTACCCTATTAAGAGTGTCCTTGTTAGAGTACTTTTAACACTTGATAAAGTGTCACCATTATAAAGGATTTAAAAAAAAATATCTATTAAGATCTACCCTATTAATTGATTTGACCTACTACTACAACTTTTAGTGAACAACAAAAAGAATGATATGTAGAATAGCACTACCTCTACTTGATCAGACCCACTGAAGCACACAATCTCTTCTCAAAACACTTAACTCTTTCCTATCTTGATCAAAACTCACACTTTTCACTGTACTTGTCCAACAAATGATCAACACACTTAACTTTTAACTTCATCCATTATATAGTGAAACTTTAAGTCCACCACCTTAATCAAGCTCTAATTTAGAATTTCAAGCATTCCTCTCACATTTTATGCACCATAAAACAAAATTAAATGTTCAAAACATATTTCCAAGACCGCATCAGCCAATACAACAATTTACATAAAATATTGTGTCATGGAGTCAAACACATTTTGACCAAACACAAGCTTCCTCTAGATTCTTCTTCACATGATAGCATGAAACAATGTGATTCTAGATCATCACCTCCAATAATGAGGACATGTCACCAGATCATGAATAACTCAACTGATTCCACCAAAACCTCAACACTGATTAATGATCAAAGATTTATCAACTATCACTCATTAACACAAACATTGTAACCTGTTAACAATTCTCTATCTGCTCACCGATTATTTTTAATTTTTTTCTTTTTAATTTTACTTTCACTTTTGTGAATTGATAGTGAATCCTACTTTGTGATTTCCACATGGAATGCCTTCTCGAAGCTCAAAAAATTCTTCTATTGCTTCATCATTTTCAAAGCAATCTAAGATCAGTGGTCCTTGTTGATCTCACTCTATTAGTTTAGGGTATACCAAAGGGATGTCATCATTGGTATTGCATATGTTTTGGAAGACATGTGTAAGGGAAAAGAGATAAACATCGGTATTGTTGGAAATGAGATAAGTAACTAAGAGGGGAGGGGTGAATCAGTTACTCCAAAACAAATCACTTATCCCTTAGATGTCTTAAATAAATAAACACTGTTACTCAGTTAATTAAGATATTCTTTTGTAACTTGGGTGTTAAAGCAATCTTTATGATATCTAATGCAATTATAATTAAGTGATTAAGTACAGAAACATAAAGAATGAAACAAATAACATATACATAGGTGACACCAAAATTTAACGTGGAAACCCAATATGGGAAAAACTACCATTGTAACTAGTTTTTCTTTTTCACTCTTCTGAAGTGAGCACTATTAGGAGCCAACCCTGTCAAAGGTTATAAAACACACTGTTAGGTGTGACTCTGTTAGAGGATTTAAATCACCCTATGAGGAGTGGCCTTGTTAGCGGTCTTCAACACTTCAACATAGAAATGCTACCTTGTGAGAGGATTTACAAAAATACTATTAAGTCTACTCTGTTAAGAGATTTGAGATCACTACTACAATTGGTAGAAAGTAACAATGAATTGACCTATATGTGTAAGAAATTGTCTTTGTTGATTTAGATCTCTATTCTAATTATAAGTGGATCCTTTCTGATCAAATACTCTATTGCAGCTCTGAGTGTTCTGTACTCAATCAGAATCCCATCTGATTTTTCCTTCGCTCTTCATATCACAGAATTCCACACTTCTGCTTCTCTTCCACTTTTGCACACTTTCACACATTCAATCCAAACTTGACCTTTCATATATATGATAAGCCTTGTCAAGTCGGCTTGAATATACTTCTAAATAAGTAATAAATAATAATTCAGTCAGCCTCATATAACCAATTTATTATAGAATGTAAACCATTGTTAGTCGGCTGACACTGAATAATCAACTTGGTTAATACTGAGTTTCTTTGATTCCCAACCATGACTAAAATTCCTGAGTGACTCGGTCAACACTCAAAAAATCTTTCTATTCACCAACGGTGCTCGGTCTAAATGTAGAAATTTGTGTAACATCACTACATAAGTGTAAATACATAAGTAACATAAATGACAATACATAATTGAATAATTATCTTCAACAATATCCCTCTTTGGCATTGATTACAACACAACATGTCATAATAAAAATAATTGTAGAGCAACATAAAACTTTCTTTAATGTCTTTAGCGTCATTCTGATTCTTATCCCAAAAACTCCCTCTTTCATCAAACTCTATCTTTTGATAATATTTCTCCTTCTAACATCAAACTCTTCCTCTTTTTGTTATGAACTCTCCCTTCAGTAATTTCTTCTATATTATAGAAAACTCTCCCTCTTTGAAAATAGATTCCAAAGACTCCATCTCTATAAACACTAAGTATCATTACCAATAGTCAATACTATTTTTCTTTTAAGTTGTAATGTACCTAAGTTTACTAATTCATCTACAATGGGCTCTGATGTACCTTCATCAACTGATAGATCTTCATTGTGGCTCGGGTTGATGATTCACTAAACTTTATTTTAGTGAGCTTTAGTTAGGGTAAGCACCCCTAGCTTTCCATTAAGATACAAAAATTCATCCTTAGGTAAAGGTTTGGTGAATATGTCTACAACTTGTTCTTTAGTAATCACATATTCCAACCTTACTTCTTTATTCTATACTAATTCCCTCAAGAAATGATACTTTATTGCTATATGCTTAGCTTTTATGTGCATCATAGGATTCTTTGAAATGTTAATGGCATTGGTGTTGTCATGGTAGATAATAATTGGTTCTTTCACTTCTTCCTTTATTCCTAACAACAACTACTTAAACCATATGATGTTTGAACAGTTCGCTACTACAGTAACATATTATGCCTTTGTTGTAGATTGAGAGATACAATTTCATTTCTTGCTTGTCCAAGATACTAACATGTTTCCAAGAAAGAAAGCTCCACCACTAGTGATTTTCCTGCCATCAACACTTCTAGCCCAATCAGCATCAGTGAATGTCTTCAAATCAAAGTACCCACCTTTCTTATACCATAAACCATAGTCTTCAGTACCCTTCATATATCTCAAAATTATTATGATTTCCATTAGATGATTATCTGTAGGATTAGCTGAAAATCTTGCAACAATGCCAAATTCTAATGCTATATCAGGTCTGGTGTGAGCAACATATTGCAATTTTCCAATCATGGATCAGTAGTTAATCCGATCTACCTCCTTTGAATCATCATCCTTAGATAATTTTTGTCTAGTACACATGGGTGTTCCAACAAGTTTGGAATCTTCCATTCCAAATTTCGTGGGCATCTGCTTGATATATTTTGATTGAGTAATGTAGATACCATCCTTCATTTGATGAACTTGTAATCCAACAAATAATGTTATCTCACCAAAAGATAGACATCTCAAATTATTTACTCATAGCTATAGAGAATTCTTTGCATAAGTCATCATATCCAGTGAATAACATGTCATCAAAAAATATCTCTGCTAACAATATTTTGTTTTGTGGTCCTTCTTTGATGTACATGTTAGTGTTATCATTAGTTCTCTAAAATCTAATATTTACTAGGTAACCATGCAGTCTTTTATACCAGGCTTTGGGTGCTTGCTTCAGTTAATTAAATGCTTTGTGCAACTTGAAAACCATATTCATTCTACTAGGATCAAAGAATCCTATAGGTTGTTTAATGTAGCATTCTTCTTCTAGGATTCCATTAAGAAATGCAGACTTCACATCTATTTGATATACTTTGTATCCTTTATGTGCAACATATGCCAGAAGAGTTCTGAATCCTCCAAGTCTTGCAATAAGAGAAAAAAGTTTGTCCATAATAAATTCCCTCTTCTTGAGCATATCCTTTACAAACTAGTCTGGGATTGTTTCTATAAACTTCACCATTTTCATTCATCTTATTTCTAAAAACCCACTTGGTTCCAATCACATTCTTGTCCTTTGGCCTGGGCACAAGAGTCCAAGTTTTTTTCTTCTCGATCTGCTCCATTTCATCATTCAATGCATATTTAACAGTTTTAGGTTCAAATTCACTTAGTAAACATGTATCTTTGTTTTTTTCCTTGTCAATAAGCCTTCTTTATGATGCTCGGGTTCCACTACCTATGACTTGGGTCCCTCTGTCTGTGACTTGGGTTCCTTTGTCTAAGACCTGGTTCCCTCTGTCAGTAACTCGGTCTCTTCTACCAACATCTCGGGTTGCACATTTTCCAACTCGGGATGTATAGTTTGTGTTAGTATATTATGTGGTTGATAGTTCTTCTATCTAATCACCATTGCTCGAGTCATAAGCATAGTATCAGGTTCATGATACACAAAGTTCTTGTAGTCTGTAGTCTCTTTACTTCTCTTCTCTTCATATCTTTCTACAAAATCATCAATCTTGACATGTACACTTTCTATGACTTTATGAGTAGTAAGATTCATACATCTGTATGCTTTTCTTTTACATGAGTAACCTAGGAATATTCCTTCATCACTTTTTGCATCTAGTTTTCCATTTCTTGCTTCCTTCAAGTTATAACATTTACTTCCAAATACTTTGAAATAATGAACATTAGGTCTATAGCCATACCATAATTCAAAAGGTGTCTGGTTACTACATTTCTTTAGTTGAACTCGATTCAAGGTGAACACTGTAGTATTGATGGCCTCCTTCTAGTATTTGGCAGCAACATTCTTTTCAATCATTGGGGTTCTAGCACAATCCATAATGGTTCTATTTATTCTTTCTACTATTCCATTTTGGTGTGGTGTACCAGGCAAAAATACTTATCTTTTGATTCCTCTTTCATTACACAATTCATTGAACTCTTTAGAAATGAATTCTCCTCCTCTGTTAGATCATAGACATTTTATTTTCTTTCTTGTTTCCTTTTCAACTCTTGCAAGATACCATTTGAATTTCTGAAAAGCTTCTGATTTTTATCTGAGAAACATGACAGTCATCATTTTGGAATGATCATCAACAAAAAGAATAAAATATTTCTCTCCACTATAGCTTTTTGTCCCAATTGGTCCACAAAGGTAAGTGTGTACCAATTCCAAGATTTCATTAGTATTGTAATTATTTCTTTTGAAACTTTTCTTGCTCATCTTTTTGATTTGACATTGTTTGCATGTTTCTAACTAGGGTTTCTTCAAAATAGGAATACCTCTAACTCTCTTTTTTTTGCTTATGTTTACCAGATTATCAAAATTTACATGACAAAACCTTTTATGTCATATCCAAATTTCTTCTACTTGTGCAATGAATCATGAACCTTCATTGAGATCAAGATAGAATAGATTACCTTTCGTTTTCCTGCCAATTCAAACTAGGTTCCCTTTACCATCTAGGAGCTTTCCTTACCATTTATGAATTCTACCTTGAAGCCAATGTTGTTCAATTGTTCTACACTGAGTAGATTTCTCCTTAGTCCTTAAACCTAATAAGCATTATCACATTTGATTCCTTATGTTAGAGTAATGCAACCTTTTCCTTTCACATAGCAGGATTCATTATTCCCAAAATTGACACTCCCACCATCATGGTGTTCAACATGTTCAAATTTTGTCTTATCAATAGTCATGTGATGAGAACAACCACTATCAATTATCCATGTGTCATTTTTATTGATATGTGAGAAAACTATTGTCTTTTCATCTGACTCGTCCTTAATAGCAATATAAACCATTTCATCTTCTTCTTGATCACTGTCAGAATCCTTAGCAATATAACCAGACTTCTTACCATTGTCCTTGTAGATCTTGTAGTTCTTGAAATATATCTTTCCTTTGTACTTGTTGAAATTTTTCTCATCTTTGTCTTCTTTGTTCAGACACTTGGTAGCAATGTGGAAAACCTCATTGAATGAGAAACAAATCAATGGTATTTTACCTTTGTATTTTCCTTTGGCAGCTCTCCTTGCAAGTAATGCTTCAATGATATCTAGATCTTCATCATCATTGTCACTTTAAATCTTATTCCCTTTTGATTATATGTCCTTCTTACCAAGGTTTGATTTAGCTTTGAATGTAGACTCAAGATTGTTGGAGCTAGGAGAATAATTGTCAAATTTGTCCAGCTCAAAAGTTGTAAGCCTTTCGACTAATGTATCCAGAGTTATATATTTATTGCACCTCATCTCTTGAATAGCTGAAACTCTAATAGCATAGATAGGAAGTAAAGTTCTTAATACCTTGCTGACCACTATAGTATCTTCAATTATTCCTCCTGCAGCTCTGATGGAAATCACAATCTTCTTGATTCTCTTACTATATCTTTTAATGTCTTCTCCTTCTTTCATTTTCCTCTAGTTAAATTATCCTCTGATACTTTTTTCTTTGGCTCGCTTTAGATTTGCATCTCCTCCATGAATGTCTTGTAATTTCCTTCACATATCATAGGTTGTAGGGCAGTCCTTGACTTCATAAAATTCTGAGTAGTTGAGTGAAGAAGCTATATCAATCATCACTAGGTTATGTAGATTTTGTTCCATCATTTGTTCCACAGTCATAGTCCATGGTGGTTTTGTTAGGGATTTTTCTTGCTGAACCTCAAAAATGCTTGAATGTTTGTTTTAACTCTATGACTCCCAATATTTAAAATAACTTATTCAAGGAAGATAAATTCCTAATTGATGAGGGTATTATATAACATCTGGGTAAACTATTACCTCCTCTTTCTTTTTTGAGATCCACTGACTCAAGAAGGTATTACTTATGAATGATTACTGATTGCAAGTATCTTTTAAGTGGATTATATCTTCTTACTAGCTTGTTGAAATGCCTTCTAATGGATAAATAAGTAGATGACTATGAAAATGACTATGAATAACCTAATACAGAGCTTAATGAGTCAAACTAGTATTTTGATAACAACAAATAGTAATGCATTAAGGATTCTCATCCTTCTTCCTTTTTCATTTCTTATGAACTTTAGGAGGAATAACCTATTTGATTCTCTCTTAAAGTAATCAGTAGACTTGAATTGGAGACTATGTGAGTACAATTGCTTATGAATGTATGGTCTTTTATAAGTGTAATGTAATTTGAATGATTATTCTTAAATGGTGGATGATTGAACAATTACATGAAAAACTATAAACCAATGCTTGATCCTATGGGCTAAAGAGTCAATATCTAGTATAAATCCACAATAAGGTGACTAATAGAATACTTGTAATAAAGATAAAATGCCTTAAATTATCCTCTAGTTCTATAACTGTCATCAAATCCCTAAGTTAATGCTAAGTTCTTTGGGGTCATTTGAAATAATTAATCCTTCCTTGAAGGAGCTCACAAATGACTACACAATCACCTTGTGATTAGTATGTCTATGTGCCTTAGAAATAAACCTAAAAGAACTATAACAAAATGGAAAAGATATAACCAATATGTAAAACCAAGATTTCAATATACTATATTAAAGTCTTAATGCTTCAAATACATTCAGATAGACAAAAAAATATAAAGGCTCATAAATGTTTTTACTAGTCTACCTTGTAATTCTATTCCATTATTATCCTGGACTTAAAATGTTACAATGAGTTCTATTTATAGGCTTAAAAAATCTTGGAATCCTTAAGAAGTAAGGATTCTACAAGCTTCGGATGGTTTTAAGACCTAACCCTAAAATCTAGAAAAGACAAAAGACAAGAAAGCACCAAGCTGTGGATGGACAAAACTAAAGAATAAGATGTGATTTGCTTCTTGTCTTCTTGTGATCTTTGGCGCCTTTGTCTGTATATGTTTAGGATAGCATCTGATATTTGAAATGAGATCTAGTGACTACCAATACAAGCTAACTTACACTAGCCTTTATGATTTCTAACCTTCTTGTGCTCAAAGAGAAGGTGCCATGTGTCCTCCTATTCTTCATCCATGATGTCCAGGTCAACAGTGACAAGATTTTTCTTCTTGGGTTTCATTAAGATGTCCCATGTTGTAACATATTCATCTTTTGGCCATTCAAAGCTCTGTATATTTTCCAACTAATTCTTCTATCTTTCCCACATGGCATTGGTTATGTTCTTCACATCTGTGACATTTATTACAATATATTTCTACCTTAATTGCTTCATCCTGAATCTTATTATATCTCTCTATATCTAGCTCTCCTTGATCAGAAACATAAACCTTTTTACTAGGAAATACAGTGTCAAACTCTGAGCCCCATAGCCCTAGTGGCTTAATCTGATTTTCCTCTGATTTGATTGGAGGCACAAAGTTGTTGTAGTTGTGTGTGTGATTTTTGTACCTGTTAAGAGAGACACAACACTTCAATAAATCATTGCATTAGTGAAAACAAGGGGTTAGCAAGCATAGCAATCACCAAAATCGATCTATTGCTTCCTATCTAGGAGTATGAAAAATGACATAATAGCCCTCAGATTATGCATATTCTAATGACATATACAACCTAAGAATGGAAGATTCAAATGAAAATTAATCTAAATGATTAAGAAACATGTATTCTAGCTCTAGAAATGAAGATTATAGCAATACAAGTAGGAAACAAGCTAAAAAGTAATATAAAAGTCCTAAAATATGGGCAAAATGAGTTTGCACCTTCAATCCTCCAAATGTGGGCAGCATAAGAATGCTTTCAACTTCCTCAAATTTAGGATCATTAAAAGAATATCTTTGAAAAATCAAGGCCAAAAGCAAGGGCCATTTGAGCTAAAAATCCATCCTATTTATAGAAAAAATGGAGGAAGGGCAGAAGACTCTAGAAGGGATGTCATTAATGAGGGTGTAAAACTCATTAATGAGGAGTGTGGAAGAGAGTGTATAAGATCCATTAATGCTTCATTTATGAAAGAATTAATGAGGTATGGGTGAGGGTTTAAGAAGCATGGGTGAGGGTTTAAGTTCAAGCCTGATAACTCTGACTTTAGGTAGAGGGTTGAATTCCTAATCACAGATTTAGGAATGTGACAACCTTAATGGTATTTTAGGATTAGGATTAAGTATTAAGGTAGGTGATTAAGGAGATAGAGATGGGAGGAGAGAGAATGAGTGGAGGGGGGATTAGCTAATTAGGGTTAATTAGCTAATTAAGAATAATTAGCATGTGAGAAGGGGTTGGGATGAGTTTGAACTCATGGTTGGGTAGTTGAGATTGCTTAGGTTTGAGGGAATATTAATGAAATGAATTGTTGTAATAACATATTCACTCAATAATAGGGATTTAATTAATCATTTAAGATTTTGATTGGTTTGTAATAATTAATTAGGACTATAGCCAAATTGAATAAATTAGGCTAGGGGATTAATTTTTCAAGTGATGAGGTATAATTAAGATTCCATTTAATTCCTTTTAAATTAATTACCTTAGCCAAGTTATTGATTTGAATTGATTGAATTCAATTTATTTGATTGGATTAGCTAAAGTGAGTAATGTAAATTAGTGATTAGATCACTTAGAAGATTATATTTGATTTAAATGAATTATGTCAGCCAATTGAAGTATTCTCTAGGCATAATCGGGGGTATGATCACACTTAGGGAAAATAGGGTCTATGGTTAGAGTAGACCAAATCTATGTGGTTACATTTTCCCTCTTTGAGTTGATGTGCGAGTAGTGTATTGATTCAAAAAAAAAATTTGATTTTGACTTCAGAAAGATTGAGAATTTTGCTCACGATCAAATGAAATGCCTGGTGAGATCAGTCTCGCACTTGATCAAACTAACTGATAGAATTTAATTTGAAATTGGTTGTCATCCAAAGGTCAATAAAAGATCTTAAAGATATCAATTTTGAACTTGGTTGTCATCCAACGATTGATAATACTAATTCTAAACTTGGTTGTCATCCAAAAGTCAGTATGAAGCTTGTAGGAGCTTGGTAAGAATATTTTAAAATGAGGAAACACAAGATATCCAGCTTATGAGAACCAAATCTTTCTATCCAACAGTTCTAACTTAGTTAAGGAAACTGCCATGCCCCTAGTTTGTTTGATAATGAAGTCATTTTTAATACTGTTTCGAGCAAGAATTTGATTGATAATAGTGTGATCATGCCCCCTCGAGAATGAAATTAAAGAAAAAGAATGAAATCCCTCTATTGAAATAATGTATCAATTGCATGGAGTGGGTAGGTTAATGAAAGAATGGATTAGAAGAAATGAAGAAATGAAGATGTGTTTAGAGAAAACACATGTTTTACCAAGTTAATCACCTTTAAAAAGTGAGTTCAATTTCACTCCTGATAGATCAAAGATTTTGGGAATCATGGATTATGTAGTGAACTTGGATTTAGAAGAAAATTAAAATCATTTTGAGCTCATAGTCCCTTAAAAATGTATCATGCAATCTCTAAATCCAGCTATATGCAGACTCTTAGGAATTGTCACTGATTGGCAGCTTTTGTAACATTTTTATCATCATTGGGTGCTTGTTGGAATGGATACCACCTGATAGTACAACAATCACTAATACCCATTTCTATTATGAAAGTATGAATACTATGTTTATTGGATGAAATGTCAGAAATAGACTTAGGCATCAAGGCATAGAAGCCATGATAACAAAATAGTCACCTTCCTTTTACTATATCAAAATCTGCATAAGGCAAGATATTGGACCCACAACAACCTTGAAAATTGATATCCTTGGGTACATTATGCTTCATATACCTTAGTGAGAATCTGAGTTAGAACAAAGAAAAGGAATTTGTTCTAACCTCACTGTATTTTACACATAACAAAGATCGAGATATATGCGGCTATCCACTCTTGGTGGTAGCTCTTACCATAAACATCCAAGTTAGGTGAAATTTATAGGATCATTTGGAACAACCACCATATGTAGAAAACCAATAAAATTTTATGCCCCATGTCCTTGAAATTCTTTGTCTTTGAGTAGACATCATGGAGTGACTCAGAAGACATAACAACTATCAATTGTGAATAAATCAAATAAAATTTATTACTGCATAGATGCCCCCAGTGAAAACATCATGGGTACATAAAAGAGTCATAATCAAACCAAGATCAAACTGTGTTTAGGTAGTATTGAGAAATACTATTGATTTATTTTTCAAGTGTAGTAGAGATTCATCAATCAAAAGTTTGGAATTCAAGAAATATGTTTGTATTACTTTCTTCTTGTTTGCAATCCAATGTAGGTCTTAGGAACACCGTTCATGTTAGTGCAATGTTTGTGTCATCCTTGTTTTGTGAAAGTGACACTTTAGTGAAAGTATCAAGAAGCATTGTGTCATGAGACAAACCATCCTATGATGACATAGCAGACATGACCTAATATGCTAGCAAAAGATGCCCCCAGTGCAGAATGACTTGATTCTAAGACAGAAATGCAGACAAATCCCAAGCGAGGATAATATTTTTGTAAGGTAACAAAGTCAACTCTTAGCATAGGTGTAATCATGAAGGCTCAGTATCATAAATGTATTGATAGATGGAGTGCAGAACACAAGTGACACCTGATTGCCAGGTTTCCACCACTCGGCAAAATTTTTTATTCTTTTTGCTACCAGGATGTCTGTTTTACTAGGTTGTCATCAAGGCACTTTTCTTTTTAAAAAAAAAAAATTTTCCTATTTTTTTTCTTTTTTGAATGTTTTTGTAGTATCAAGGGGCTTTTTTGCCAAGTTTTCACCAAGGATACCTTTCTTTAGGAGTTTTTCCATTGTTTTTGTATTTCTTCAGGATCAATCTTCTAAATGTTTTTGGATTTTTTTGAGAAGTATTTACTATACAGGCTCTGCTAGCCGAACATCAAGCATAAAACCACTTCAAATGTAAAGTATTGATAGGATCTGGAAGAATGTCTCCCTTAGGGGTAGCTAGTTGATAAGCCCTAGTACCAAAAGTAGTAGTAATAACATAAGGTCCCAACCAGTTAGGTTCAAACTTTCCTTTCTGCTCTTTGTTAGGCTGGTTCTTAGGATTCTCCTTTAGGATGAGATCCCCCACTTGAAATTGTCATGGCTTGACCTTTTTATTCTACCCCTTGGACATTTATGCTTGGTATACCTTTAGATGATCGAACACCTATTGCCTATGCTCATCAACTAGGTCTAAAGAATTGACCCTATCGATGTCGTACTGCTCATCAGTTACAAGACCATGTAAAGATATCCACAAAGATGGGATTTCAACCTCAATAGGTAGTACTTCTTTAGTGCCATAGAATAGGGAAAATGGTGTGGCTCCTGTTGGTGTTCTGATGCTTGTTCTGAAGGCCCAAAGTGCTGGATTTAGTTGTAAATGCTAGTCTCTACCAGACTTACTCACAGTTCAGTGTAGGATTTTGAGAATATTCTTATTAAATGCCTCCACCTGTCCATTAACTTGAGGATAATAGATTAAGGAACAATATTGAGTGATGTGGATCTTTTTGCAAAGGTCATCAATGTCTTTGTTTTTAAATTGGCCCCCGTTGTCTATTACAATTGAAGAGGGTATCCCATATCTATATATAATGTAGTTCAATATGAACATAGCCACCTGTTTTCCAGTGGCTTGATGACATGTAACTGATTGAATGTTTGATAATGTTAAGTTGAACATGATGCAAAATATTAAACCAGTTAGTGGTTTGTATTGCCATTAATGTCAACTTGATATCATCTGTATGGTCATATAAATAATGCCAAAGAATTCAAAGAATCAATGGAATAGAGGTTATGCTTTCAGCAATGCATAAAAGTAAAGTATTCACTAAGTGACAGACCACACCGACGGAGTGCACACCATTGGTAAAAACATAAATAAAGTCATAGTGATGCCCGACTATCAACAAGATAGTGTTGCACAAAAAGCAAGATCCAATGATGCCCGATGAACAAGAAGACAGTATTTCCCAAAAAGCAAGATCCAATGATGCCTGATAGATGGAGATCCCAAAGCTAACTAAAATTGCACTGATGAAACTGGCAGTTGTCACCATCAACGAACTGTAGAATTGACCGATAGAATAGAGAGATCATAAAATGAAAAAATATCTAGCTGGCAGAGCTTAAGGATAGACTTAACTAATTGTTTTATTTGTTTTATTCAATCATAGTTAAGCAATTGATTCATACAGTTGGCAAGAAGATAACTACAAGATAAATTTGGAGTTAAAGCTATAAATCAAATTGGCTGGATTGTTTTTCATGCCAAGAATCAAGAATCAAGAATCAAGAATCAGAAATAAAGGAATATCGTGTCTATATAAGAGACAAACATAATTCATTTCAATAAGCACTCAGATACATGGGGGAGTGAATTGAAAGAAGATGCTGAAGAGAAACAGGTGAAGGATAAACTTCATATAGTCATGATTAGTCAAGCTAAGGGAGAGCTAAATAATTCTGCAGACACCGACAAATAGTGAAGCACAACATCACTGATCAAAAAGTGTGAAGAAAAAAGGAATTGAATTGATACATTGATCAGAGAGGTATTGTACATAAATAGATCTGAATATCTGTAATTCAAAGTTGCATTAGAAACAAGTCATTGTGTTTTAGTTTAACCAGTGAAGCAGTAAGTCTCCTAACAGAGCAAGACTTAACCATCTTCTATAATTGAGGTATATGCTAACATATTACCAAAAAGGTTGATTCATGATAGTAGCATCGGTCTTACCTAAAGCCTATTGACAGTCTAAGAAGGAGGCTATTTCAAGGATGGTAGTAAGATTAGCATAAAGCCTATTGACAGTCTTAAGGTTGATTCAAGGATGGTAGCATAGATTCCAAATACTAAGTGACAACCTATGTATAAAAATCCTCTAACAAGGTCGCACTTAACCATGTGTTTGTAACCTTTTACAGGGCTCACTTCAAAAGAGTAAAAATTTGGGGTACTGGTCCCAGTGGTTTTTTCCCTTAATAGGGTTTCCACATTAAAATCTATGTGTTACATGTGTATGGTTTATTAATTTATTGTTTTACATTTCACATATGCATTTCTAGATTGATTGGTTTACTCTGCATATTTACTAAGCTTCGGTAAATAATTTTTACTACTTATTGATAATCAAGGAGAATAAGGAAAAACAAGGTAAACTGACAGACAATTAATTATTTCAAGTATTTCAAGGCATACATCTTGTAGGGACTTAATAATCTGAGGTGTATTGATTGGTGGATTAAAGTTTATAGGATAAATTTTTGAGGCCACTGATTCACCCCCCCCCCCTCTCAGTTATTACTAACAATTGGTATCAAAGCTTGTGTGCTTAGAAGGAAGGTTTCAAGACCTAAGTAAAGATCACAAGATGAACAAACGAGATGTGCCCAAGTTGAACAAAGACAACTTTGCTTCATGGAAAAGAAGAATAAGACTCCACTTATTATGTATTGGCAATGATATGAATCAATACTTAGATACCGAATATGTGTTGCCTACAGGACCATTGACGGTAGATCAAATGAGAGTAAAGCATGAACATAACTGCATGGTTATAGAGCTTTCTTCCTCACTCTCTGATGCTGAATTTGAGGATGTCAGAGATTGAAAAAATGCAAAGACAATGTGGGATAAGCTAAAACTTGTACATGAAGGTGATATAAATGTTCTAAGAGCCAAGGCAGAAAGCCTTAGAGGAAAGTTTGATGATCTCAAAATGAAAGAAGGTGAAAACATCACTTAGTACATCACAAGAATAAAACAAGTAGTCAATGCTATACAAGGCATTGGAGGTGCACTTGAAGAGGAGACAGTGGTAAGTAAAATATTAAGAACCTTATTGCCTGTATATGCTATTAGAGTCTCTGCTATTCAAGAAATGAGAGCAGTAGCGAAAAATATAGTCACTCTTGATAGCCTGATTGGTAGACTGATTTCATTTGAGATGAATAATTTTGATAATAGTGTCTTACCAAGTTTAGAGTCTACATTTAAGTCTTCTATGAGAATAAGAAAATCTAGTCAGTGACACTCATCTAGAAGAGACAGTGAAAGCGAAAGTGAAGAAGAAGATCTAGATTAAATAGAAGCACTCATGGTGAGAAGAATGTAAAGAGGCAAAGGTAAATACAAAGGCAAGTTACCACTTGTATGTTTCAATTGTAAAGAGATTGGACACTTTGCTGCAAGATGTCCTAACAAAAGAAAAGATGATAGAAGTGATAATAGCTCTTTTGAGAAGAAATCTAACAGAGGTGATAACAAAGATTACAAAGGTTACCAACGATCAGAAAGAAATGATACCTGAGATTACAAGGATAAAGGCAAGAAGGCTAGCTATCTAGCTTCTTGCAAAGATGAAGATACTAACACCGAACTAGATGATGATATCGAGATAGTATTTGTAGCTATGAAGGATGATTTAGATGAAGATGAAAGGTATGAAGAAACTGCACTCATATCTAAGATTAGTAAGAATGATATCTAGATTATAGATAGTGGTTACACTCAACATATGACCAGTGACAAAGAAAATTTTAATACTTTTGAATACTATAAAGGTGGTATAGTAAGAATGGGAAATGATACACCTTGTCAAATTGAAGGTAAAGGAACAGTAATGCTGAATGACCTGATTAAATGTGAAAATTCTTATTGGGTAAAAGGATTGAATTTTAATCTATTGAGTGTCTCTCAGCTGAATAATTTAGGTCACAGAGTAGCATTTGAGAACAAGAAGGCAAAGATCTTCAATGAATCAGGAAAACTGATTGGTACCGGTGAACAGACCAAAGGTAATTTATTCTATTTGAATGATACTAACTCCACTTGCATGATGACTAGGAACAAAGACATATGGTTATGGCACAAAAGATGGTGTCACGTGAATTTTGACAACATGATGAAAATAAGCAGGAAAAGAAGTGTAAGAGGCTTACCGACAATGACGAAACCATACAACATCATGTGCAAAAATTGTCAAAAAGGTAAAATGACAAAATCTAGTTTCAAAAGTAAAACCCATACATCTGATGACATTCTAGAATTAGTTCATACTGATTTATGTGGACCAATGAGGAAAAAGAGCTATTATGGAGATAGATATTTTATTCTTTTTATTGATGATTATTCTAGAATGATGACAGTCATGTTTCTAAGAGAAAAATCTGAAGCATTCAAGATGTTTAAATGGTACAAGGCTAGGGTAGAAAAACAAAGTGGTAAGGATCTAAAATGTTTAAGATCAGGTAGAGGAGGAGAATTTATATCAGATGAATTCACTAATTTTTGTAATGAGCATGGTATAAAAAGACAAGTTTCTGCACCACAACAAAATGGGATTGCTGAAAGAAGGAACATATCAATAATTGATTGTGCAAGAACACTGATGATAGAGAAGGACATCACGCAGATCTTCTAGAGGGAAGCTATTAGCATTTCTATCTATACACTTAACAGAGTACAATTGAGAAAGGACTCAAAGAAGACTCCTTATGAGCTATGGTATGGTAAAACACCAAATGTAACTTACTTCAAAATATTTGGCAATCAATATTATGTCTTAAAAGATAATAGAAATGGAAAGCTCGATGCCAAAAGTGATGAAGGTATTTTTCTAGGGTATTCTACCAAAAGAAAAGATTTTAAATGTCTATTCAAGGCTTCTAACAAAATAGTTGAAAGTGAAAATGTGAAGATTGATGAATTTGCAGAAAAGAATGAGCTAGAAAGCACAAAAGAACCAGAGGACTAAAACAAGTTTGTATACTATGAAGGACCCATAACTCTACTCGAGCAACAGTGCTTAAATCTAGAACAACAAAATGTTGCAACCAATGGTCAGAATGCTATTACCGACGGTCAGGATAATGATCAAAATGATGTGCAAGGAAATGAAAATAAAACTAATACACAAAGAGATGTACATGTACTTATAAGATATTTAAGAAGGAACCATCTAGAGGACCAGATCATAGGAGATAAGAAAGCTGGTACAAGAATAAGAAGTAAGTCTTTAAACTCAAATTGCTTAATTTGTGAGTTTGAACCAAAATTTGTCAATGCTGCACT
>MU227244.1:3921673-3935609 GCA_018584345.1 Thuja plicata
TTACACAGTCCAAATACATCAAAGAAGTCTTGAAAATATTCAAGATGGAAGATTCCAAACCTGTTGGAACACCGATGGCTACTAGATGCAAATTAACAAAGGAAGAAAAGACAATAGAGGTAAATCAAACTCTATACAGATCAATGATAGGAAAACTCATGTATATTGTACACACAAGACCAGATATTGCACATGCAGTAGGAATTGTTGCTAGATTTTCTACTAACCCCAGGGAATCACATATAACTATTGTGAAAAGAATTCTAAGATATCTTAAGAATACTGAGGAATTTGGCTTATGGTATAGAAGAGAAGGAAAATTTGAACTGAAAGTGTTTTCCAATGCTGATTGGGCTGGAAATCTTGATGACCAAAAGAGCACAATTGGAGGAGCATTCTTTATGGGTGACAAACTTGTCACATGGATTAGCAAAAAATAAGGATGCATCTCTCAGTCTACTATAGAAGAAGAATATGTTGCTACTGCTGCAAACTGCTCAAATATTTCATGGATCAAACAGTTGCTGGAAGGTATGCATATGAATATCATAGATCCAGTAATTATCTATTGTGATAACACCAGTGCAATAAATATTTCTAAGAATCCAGTCATGCATGCAAAGACTAAACACATTGCCATCAAGTATCATTATTTAAGAGAACAAGTTCAAGAAAAAGAGGTCATACTTGAATATGTGCAATCAAAAGAACAATTGGCTGATATCTTCACCAAGCCACTACCCAAGGATACATTTGAGTACCTGAGAAAAAGACTAGGGGTCAAACCCATGTCTACCAATCAGTAAAAGGACTGAAGACTGCATCAGCCATATATTATTTGAATATCATTCATGATTGATGCAAGCAGAAAATGAACGTCAAAGCTACATCTATATATAGAAAGGTATATATTAGAACTGAGCACTAGAACATATTGTTATATTGATGATGGATAAGTGAAATTCAAGAAATATATTATGGATAGAAGAAATTGTTTAACAAAATGTCAGATATTTGACAAATATTTTTTTGGAATTATTGTCAAAGGGAGAGAATGTATCCATATTATCATCAGAAACTATTCATTATCAGATTACTCCAAACAGGGAGAGATCATATCCATAAGGAGAGAATTTGTATACAAGTTGCAAATAAAAGACAGTGACATCAAGAAGTAGAAAAGTCAAAAGAGAGAAAGTGACACAAACAAAGGACAACACATCAAAAAAAAAACAAGGAAAGCTGCAAGAATGAAATCTAAGCTAACACAGAGCTTACCAATAGTCAGACATTTTTATCAGTTATCAAAACAAACTATTTAGTAATTTGATGAATCTTAACAATTGTATTTCATGTTGTATTAGAAATAGTATAGTATGATAATATAGCATGTTGCCATAAATGCCAAAGGGAGAGATTGATGACATGTAACTGATTAAATGTTTGATAATGTTAAGTTGAAGATGATGCAAAACATTAAACTAGTTAGTGGTTTGTATTGTCATTGATGTCAACTTGATATCATCTGTATGATCATATGCATAATGCCAAAGACTTCAGAGAATCAATGGAATAGAGGTTATGCTTTTAGCTATGCATAAAATTCAAGTATTCACTAAGTGATAGACCACATCGACAGAGTGCACACCATCAGTAAAAATAGAGATAGAGTTATAGTGATGCCCGACGACCAAGAAGACAGTGTTGCTTGACAAGCAAGGTTCAGTGATGCCCGACAAACAAGAAGATAGTGTTTCCAGACAAGCAAGATCCAATGATGCCCAACAGATGGAGATCCTAAAGCTAACTAAAGTTGCACCGATGGAACTGGTAGTTGTCACCGTCGATGAACTGCAGAATTGACCAACAAAATAGAGAGATCAGAAAATGAAAAAATATCTAGCTGACAGAGCTTAAGGATAGACTTAACTAATTATTTTATTTGTTTTATTCAATGATAGTTAAACAATTGATTTATATAGTTGGAAAGAAGATAACTACGAGATAAATCAGGAGTTAAAACTATAAATCAAATTGGCTAGATTGTTTTTCATGCCAAGAATCAAGAATCAAGAATCAGAAATAAAGGAATATCATGTCTATATAAGAGACAAACATAATTCATTTTTGTAAGCACTCAGATACATGGGGGAGTGAATTGAAATAATATGCTGAAGAGAAACTGGTGAAGGATAAACTTCATACAGTCCTGATCAATCAAGCTAAGGGAGAGCTAAAGAATTCTGCAGACACCGACGAACAGTGAAGCACAACATCACAGAGTAGAAAGTGTGAAGCACAAAGGAATTGAATTGATACATTGATCAAAGAGGTATTGTAAGTAAATAGATCTGAATATATGCAATTCAAAGTTGCATTAGAAATAGGTCATTGTGTTTCAATTTAACAATTGAAGCATTAAGTCTCTTAATAGAGCAAGACTTAACCGTCTTCTATAATTGAGGTATATCCTAACAGATTACCAAAAATGTTGATTCATGATAGTAGCATCAGTCTTACCTAAAGCCTATTGACAGTCTAAGAAGGAGGCTGATTCAAGGATGGTAGTAAGATTAGCATAAAACCTATTGATAGTCCAAAGGCTAATTCAAGGATGGTAGCGTAGATGCCAGATACTAAGTGACAACCTATGTATAAAAATTCTCTAACAAGGTTGCACTTAACCGTGTGTTTGTAACCTTTAATAGGGTTGGCTCTTAACAGGGCTCACTTCAAAAGAGTGAAAATTTGGGGTACTAGTCCCAGTGGTTTTTTCCCTTAACATGGTTTCCACACTAAAATCCATGTGTTAAATGTGTATGGTTTATTACTTTATTGTTTTACATTTCACATATGCATTTCTGGATTGATAGGTTTACTTTGCATATTTACTGAGCTTTGGTAAATAAGTTTTACTACTTATCGGTAATCAAGGAGAATAAGGATAGACAAGGTAAATGGACAGATAGTTAATTATTTCAAGTATTTCAAGGCATACATCTTGTAGCGACTTAATAATCTGAGGTGTATTGATTGGTGGATTAAAGTTTAAAGGATAAATTTGTTAGGCCACTGATCACCCCCCTCTTAGTTATTACTAACATGGCTTTGATTAGCAGTGCGACTTTGACCCACTTTGTGAAATACTCAGTCACCGTAATGGTGAACTTGTGTCCATTTGAAGAATTGGGATATATTTATTCAACCAAGTCAAAGGCCCATTGCTGAAATGGCCAATGTGTAATGAAAGGTATAAGTTCTCTGGTAGGAGCATGGATGAGATTTCCATGTGTCTAGCATTTATGACATGTTTTTGAAAATTGAATAGCATATTTCTCCATTGCGGGCCAGTAATATCCTACTTTGAGCAGTTTCTTTGCTAGTGAAAAGTTGTTTGAATGTGATCCACATACACCTTCATGGACTTCTTTTAATGTGTGATCTGACTCTTCTAGTTATAGACATTTAAGAAGTGTACCATCAAGACCTCATCGATATAAGTTATTAGTTATCAGGAAAAAACACAATGTTGTCCTAATCAAGGCTCTTTTTTTATTTTGGTATAGATCATTGGCAATGCTTTGGCTAGTTAGGTAAGAAATGATATTAGCATACTGAGATTGGTCTGGGGTGTTCAAAGCATAGATTACTTGATATTCAGAGGTATTAATGGCAGGATAGGATAGTTATTCCACCAAGAATTCATAGTGGAATTGATGTTCCTCTAGTTATAATATGGACGCCAATGTAGCCATAGCATCTGTAACTTTGTTCTTTTTTCTAGGTATTTGCTGGAATGTGATGAAGACAAAGTACTTCTTTAAGTTGTCAACCAATTGTTTGTAGGGTTTCAACTTCTCATCTTTTGTCTGATAATATCCATTGACCTGATTGATAATGAGTTGGGAATCACCATACACGTGTAACTCTACAATCTTCCATTTCATTGAAAGCTTAAGACCATTTACCAACGCCTCATATTCAAAAATGTTATTGGTGCATGGAAACATCAATTTGTAAGACTTGGGTATCTTATAGCCTTGAGGGGTTATGAACAAAACTCCTTCTCCAGAACCTTGTTGCATAAAAGAAACATCAAAGTACATCTTCCATGGATACTCAGTTAGATGCATAATTGTTTCATCAGGGAATTCAATCCTTAAAGGTTCATTATCTTGGAGCGGTGAATTAGCTAGTTGATCTGTGAGGACTTGTCCTTTAATATCCCTCATGTCTACATACTGAATGTCAAATTCACTTAGAATGAGGACCCACTTTGCCAGATGTCCTGTTAATGTTGTTTTTCTTAGGAGGTACTTCAAAGGATCTATCTTTGTAATGAGCCTGATTGTATGTGAGAGGATGTAGTGTGTCAATTTATGTGATGAGAAGAAAACTGCTAAGCATGATTTCTCAATAATGTTGTAATTGAGCTCATAGGAGACTAGTGTTCTACTAATGTAGTAGATAGCTCTTTCTTTCTTTGTTTCATCCTCTTATGCAAGAAATGCTCCTAGTGATGTAGCTATAGCTGAAATATACAGGAGTAATGGATTTCCATGGATAGGCGCCATAAGAATAGGAGTTGCTAGGTACTCTTTTAATTCTCTGAAGTTGGCTTCACAATGATCATCCCATTTGAACGTGACCCCTTTATGTAGTAATTTGGTAAAGGGTTGTGCTTTGTCAGCGTGTTATGACATGAACCTCCTAATTGATTGAATTCTCCCTTGTAATTTCCTCATTTGGCTAATGTTGTGGGGATGAGTCATCTCTAGTATAGCTTTAACCTTTGCCAGGTTTACTTCAATTCCTTTTGCTGAAACAATAAACCCTAAGATCTTTCCTGATTGGACCCCAAAGCAACATTTCTTGGGATCGAGCTTGAGTTAAAATTGCAAAATTTAATCCAATATCTTCCTTAAGTCATCAATATGAGTGCTCCTTTCTTTGGATTTAGCTAAGGTGTCATCCACGTAATCCTCCATGTTTTTAGCATCATATTGTGGAATATAGTAGTCATTGCTCTTTGATATGTAGCACCAACATTCTTCAACCCAAATGGCATGATGTTCCAGCAAAAGGTGCCCCATGCACATGTAAATGACATCTTCTCTTGATCTTCAGGGGTGATTTTTATCTGAATATAGTCTGAGAAACCATCCATTAATGAATACATTTGGTAGCTTGTTGTGAGGTCTATGATCATATCAATATTAGATAGGGGGAAGTCATCATTAGGACATGCCTTTTCTAAGTCCCTAAAGTTTGTACAGATCCTGATAGATTTATTAGATTTAGACACTAGGACCACATTGGAGATCCATCCTGCATAAGCAATGACTTTGATAAATCCATCTTTCAACAATTTCTCTAGCTCTTCTTTTACTATAAATGCAACATGAGGATGCATTTTTGTTAGTTTTTGTTTTACGAGCTTGACCTCGAGAGCTATAGATAAGTGGTGCATTATCAATTTAGGATCTAGTCTAGGCATATCTGTATAAGACCATGCAAAGTTGATCTTCTTCTCTTTCAGGAACTTGGTGAATTGTGTCTTCTCCTCTTCTAACAAAGATTGTGCTAGGTTTACTATTTGAGGATCTTCAATTGTGCCCAGATTAAATGGATGTGTTGGTTCTATCAGAACTAAGGACCTTTCTTGGAAGTACTCAGGGAGGATATCAAGAATCTCATCCTTTGGTGCCTCTGAGAGGTTTTCATCATCGGATATGTCTTTTGTTTTTACTATTTTAGGATCTGACACTGCCAAAACGTGGTTTCCACCGTCTGTTCTTTTTTTTATTTTTATTTTTCAATTTTTGACTGAGAAACTTGATATCCTCTTGTGACAAGTTCACGCTTCTTCCATTAGTGGAAGAAGGGTAAGGTTCACAAGCGTTTAGATAGCAAGCAAAGGTGTACTCATTAAGAAAGTTGAGGATAGGAGTAGGATTCATACTAGTCCAATCAATTAGGTCTGGGTTCATCAAAGATAAGGAGTCTAATTCTAGGAAGGACAACATCATGTTATTGTCAAGACTATTAACTGACATGACATGTCTTATTAAGTTAAGTTCTTCGATGTCTAGATCAATAAGAGTTAGATCGTCATTAAAAGGGTCGTTGTTAGTTATATGTAGACCAAACTCTAGTGACTCGTCAGTAGAAATTTCATCATCATATCTTCATAAAAGGAGGCTTCTTTCTTGTCACCTCTGAAGCTCTTCTAGACTTATGAGAAGACCAGTCTCTCCATCAATGATTGGGGGAAGGAACTCTTCCTCTTCTTCAAGAATATCAATATTGTTGGGAGTAGTGTTAGAATGTTCATTGGGTGCTAATGGAGCTCTAAACATGTGAAACACATCTATTTCAATGTCCTCTATGGTGACATATATCTCATCCCATTCATAATCATGAGAGTCTGTTATTTCATGAGCAGACATGTTTAAGAACTCAACAATAGTTATCTGATGTACTCGATTAGCCACCTGTGGATCAAAGTGTTGCAAATCAAGGACATGTGTGATTGTGACTAACTGCCCCCAGTTAGGATGTGAATCCTATTTTTGAGGTGTGTCTTTAGTAACTATTGCTATCAATGGTATTTATGGATTATTTGTTGTTGTGTCTCCCACCTCTTGAATAGGAGCTTGTGCTAACAAAGGGATGTGAATGTCTTGTGGTACCTCAAAGCTTGGTACATAGTGCTCTCCTTGATAGTCAAGATTCTCTATGCTAACATGTAATAATCTTTCATAGGACCATTATTGTAGTTCTATCTCTTTTGTTTCATCACTCCCTTTGTCAGAGACTTAGCTTTCTTTTGAGGTAGGTTTTTCAGATTTATTATTAAAACCTAGTCCTTTTTTGTCTCTAGTGTTTCTGAACTCTATGTGTACAGGTTCAATAAGTCCTCTTCCCGTGTCTCTTAGAGGTCCTTTTCCTTTATACCCCATTTTCTTGAGGAGGTTGTATCCTTTACCATACTGTTCTGGGGATATTTCTACATGTTTGACCTTAGCTTCCTTTAGTTCTCCTTTGTAAAGCTAGTCCAAGATTGCTTGTTCTTCTTTGTTGTCTAAAGAAGATGTGGACGTCTTAACTATGCTAGTTTCTTTGTGGATTTCCAAGTCTTTAGATGTGGTAGGTGTGAAAGATGAGGAGGGTCTTCCATAGGATCTTGGTGATATTGGTAATTCTATCAATTACGGAGACATGTCCAGCTTGTACTCTCCCATACCCGTTTCTTCAAGTTTTAAGGTCTTTCCAAAACTTTTCATCACCATGTCTTTGGTAGTCTCAAGAGAAATCTCATCCATAGCTTCCTTGTTATGTGGAATCATACTACCTTCTTTGATATTGTTGCAAGAATAATTAGCATCTACAAGAATTGTTACTTCCACCTCATTATGTGGGAACTTGATACACTAGTGGTAAGTAGACAACATATCTTGCATTTCATGAATCCATGGTATCCCCAACAATATGTTGTAAGCTAGGGGTAGATCCAAAACTTGACATATGACATTCCTTTCAATTGGTCTGACTCTAATGGGTAGAACAATAAGACCTTTATAGGATCTTTCTTCCTCATCATAAGCTTTGATAGTGATTTTGCTTCTATAATCAATGGTCTATTCTGAAAGACCCAGTTTCTTGATCAGATTAAGGGTAAATATATTCAATCCTGTGCCCCTATCTATCAATACACATCTAACATGGGATTTATGAATGAAGACTTCAATATGAAGGGGTTGATTATGTGGATGTGTCAAAGATTTATCATCTTCCTCTAAAAAAGAGAGGTAATGTGTCACTGAGATGTGATTAACCATTGCTTGGAATTTGTCTATATCAAGGTCCTTTGGTACATTTGCAGTGTGTAGGGCTTGTTCAAGAATTTCCCTATGTACTATGGATATTTTAAGAAACTCAAAAATGGAAATTTTAGCAGAGCTTCATTGCAATTGGTCCACCAAGTCATACTTTGTTGGAGGAATAGTAACCACATGTTTTGCTGCTAGTTTGGGGATAGTAACAATAGGAACCTTGGACGTTGATGTTGGTTTTGAGGTAGAATTGGGTCCTTTGATCATGACTTGTGCTTGGCTCCAAGTCACCGCATTTGATTGGAAAGATGTGTCTTTAACACCTTTGATTGTGACCACATTAATGGATTTAGTTTTAATATCTAGCATATTGATCATGTTATTGTTATGGGAGTAGGTGTAGTTTACTTCATTACCTTTTCCTTTAGATGCTTCACCTTTCTCATAATTAGGGAATGGTTTGTTGAATGTTGTATGATCTTTGTTGGTAGTGTGTCCTTCCACTTTGATTTTTCCTCCTTCAATAAGGTCTTGGATAACATGTTTGAGTTTAAGATAGTTGTTAGTTTTGTGTCCTTTGTTTTTGTGAAAGACACACTAAGAATTGTCATCCCAGCATTTTGGTTTGAATTCCGGCTTCCATGGTTTGGAATCTAGGATTGTGAGAACTTTGTTTTCTATTAGTGTCTTCAAATAGTTTCAAGAGGCTCTCCCAAAGGAGTGAATGTTCTATGAGGTTTGGAAGTCCATAGTCTACCCTTATAGTTATCATTGTTTGCTTTAGGTATAGAATTTGTTACCTTGGCATATTTACTTGCTTATAAGCTATTCATTAGATTGAACACATTGGGTTTAGAATTAACATTAGAGGCATATACTACTCCATCATTGAAAACATTATTTTTTTCTTCCACCATTTGGGCTTGCAGTTGGAGTTGTTAGATTTGTTTTCACTTTAGAGAGTGATTTCTCCCTTTTTAACCATGACTTCTTCGATACAGATAGCATTTTTGATAATTTTATTGAAGCTAGGGGAGTCTTGAATTTCCAATGCGTAGTTCAACTTAGGTACCAAGTTATTAAAAAATATTTCCATTTTCTCAGATTCAGGAATAGATCTTGAATACCATGCAAATAATTTCCTCCACCTTTGTAGAAAGTGTGTAAAGGATTCGCCAGTCTTTTTTTTAGTGTTGCATAGATCCATCATAGTCACATCATGTTGGATATTATAGGAGTAATGTTGGATAAATTTTTGAATTAACTCCTCAAATATTTTGACCTTAGGTGTAAGTTTTGAGAACCATTCCATGGAATTGCCTCCTAGACTTCTAGGAAAAATCTGCATGAGGTATGTAGGTTCATGCATGTACTCTATGCTAAGAGCACAAGATTCTCTAACATGGTCATGTGGATCAGTCTCTCCCGTATACTTGTCATATTTTGGCCTTGCCACATTCGGAGGGAATGGAAC
The DNA here is from genome assembly GCA_018584345.1 of Thuja plicata. NCBI lineage: Eukaryota > Viridiplantae > Streptophyta > Pinopsida > Cupressales > Cupressaceae > Thuja > Thuja plicata. The sequence continues at coordinate 3,930,983 of MU227244.1, forward strand.
CCTAGTGATAATCTTGTCAAAAGGAAATGGACAAATGGAATCCACAGAGTATTTTGTCTTGGGTTTAGCCTTCTCCTGCTTGAGAGTCGCAAGCTTTGTTTGCATCAAAGTGAGTTGTTTGGTGAGAATAGATATAGGAGTTGGCACCTCCTTTTCCTTTATTTTTTCCACATCATAATCCTTGGGTAACTTTATGCCAGTGGATGCTAGATGGAGAAAGTATTTCTCTTTATCTTTGTCAATCATCTTTTCCATTATTTTTTGGAATTTCTTGCTCTGTTTGAGTTTATCATACTCTTCTTCGGTGATGTCTTCCTCACTGCCTGATTCAAATATAGGATGGTCAAATGTGGGTTCTTTGTCTTCATCAATATCTTCGTGCTTTTGGTTTTTTCTACTGTCATATTTGTCAAAAGCCTCACTCCATCCGTGAGTGGACGTGTCCATTTCTGGAGAGTCTAGATTGAGCAAGGAACTACGAGATGTTTCTCCTTGAAAGTGTAGTGATTTAAGAAGTACTTTCCATCCTTTAGAGGTGTACTTGTTGTGTCTTGTGTTAACCATGTATTTGGATCTCAGCCTCGTCAAAGTTTCCCGATAGTGTCAAGTAGAGTCTCAAATCATTTAAGTGAGTGTGTCTGGGTAGAAGTGTTGTTTGTGTTTTGGTAGAAGTAAATGATTCCAATGTCAAAGGCTTAGAATTCCCTGATAGTGATCTAGGAATCATTTTTTTATAAAAAGTAGATAGACAACACGTATTGAGACAGATTGTAAGAGTTTGATGGGATATGCAAGGTAGATGTCTGAAAAAAATTTTGATACAGCCACAGTGAGACCAGAAAAAGCAATAAGGACAGATTTAATGAGTCAAAAGGGGATCCAAAATAAACTATATTCCTCTGAGAGGCAACGATGCAAGTTCCCATTGTCAAATTTTGTTTGTTTTGTCTTGGAAGTGCGTGAAGTTTGTTTGATCAAAGATTGCGTTCTGAAAATTTTTAGTGAGTGAAAAACACATGTAGACCAAGGTTTGAATTTTGTTGCTTATTTGAAGGTGTTATCTTTTTAATGATTTTCATTTACATCAAGCATTGTTGCATTGTTAAAGGGTGAACAAACACATCCTTATGCCCTATTTTCTAGGTACAGGATGAAAATCCTTTCTCATTGACATAGGTACACACTCAAATGCTAATCATAATACATCCATCACCAAGCACACAATGGATCCAGTCAAGATGTTGTATTACCCGACTCCAAACGCAAGTGAGGGAATGATATGATGAGTGTCTTCAGGAAATTACTTTTTGCCTTGCACAAGGATTACCACCCTTTCAAGGATGAATCGGGTAGTTTGTCTACAAAGTTCATTGTTTATGATGGGGCAATCCTTTCAAAACTATCTCCCATAGAATTACACAAGGAAAAATTGAGGCATATAGCCCTATGAGTACTTGAATATGTGTAGTCTCACAAGCAAGATTCAAGTGGCTTTTCTCTACACATACCCAAGCATGTTCAAGGAATGATGTCTAAATTCCATGAACAAAACTGATTTCATCTTCTGAGGCTTTGGCCTATGAGGAAGCAATTATTTATAGTGGGTTAGAAGGGTTAGAGTAAAACTTGTCCTTACTTGGGTCTTTCCTGGGAGATTTTTTCCTCATACAGTAGGCCCTCTACTATTAAATAAGCATACAAAGGATTGGCAAGCTTAGGATTTGTAGATTTCTGATTCTTCAAAATAAGAAGATAATACTCTCCTAGTCCATACCATTTTCTCCTAAAACACTTCAATCAAAGGTTCATTCCTTCAAGCTATGTTGAGCTTAATTTAAATATTCCTAAGTTTAATGAAAAAAAAAAGTACTTGAAAGAAAATTTGGATTGTTTAGTTGAACACAGTTCTCAGTGCTTTGCTTGTTCAATTATTGATCCAAATCATATTAAATGAGTGAACTTGTTCATTAAGCCACAAAATTTTAATGCTTTGATTGTTTAGTTACTATTCAAAATGAAATTAAACTATGTTTTTGTTTGCCTTATTCAGTTACTCCAAATTCCCTTCAAATCATAAATTGACTTGTGAGTTTCTGATTTTCCTTAAAAAGGAAAAGAGCTCATTCATCTGGTCAATTTAGTATGAGAGTGGAAAATTTCTTTAGTTTTGAAAGTGTAACAAAAATTGAAGTCAAGATGGAGGATTGGCAACCTGTAAAACCATAAGTCAGTATCCTCTTTTCACTTTCTTATCTCTGACAGCAATCTGCAAACACAAGTTAGGCTCCTAAATATAGTATCACCATCATGAAAACAACCACATTAGCAAGTTAGAAATCAAATTTGTCAAAGACAGAACACTGTATTTTTTCCCTTTGGACTCCAGATGATAATTTAGAGACCCAAAATGATAAACACCAGAAATGATACAATTTTGACCCCAAATGATAATCTTCACCCAAAATGATAAGCCTTTTACGTGAAATGATAACTGTTGGAATAACTGGAATGATGTACTGAGAGGGGAGGGGTGAATCAGTACCTCTAAAAATTTTAGGTGATTAGCCCATTAACCTTTATGTCATCAGATTTGTATATTCACCTAACTAACTATTCATCTTTCTTTATGTATGTGAAATTATAACATAAGTTCTTTACATGTGTAAACATTCAAGAAACATACATGAAAGTAAATAACACATAACACAAGATATGATATTGCAGAAAAATCCTATTAGGAAGTAAAAAATGCGGTGGGGATGTCACCCACAAAACTTCACTATCTGCAAATAAGAAGGGAGTTAGTTAAGGCTTACAATTTGATCACTTCTGATGATCTACCCTATTAAGATTATTAGAGTGGATACCTGTTAGGATCTACTTCATTTGAATATTTAGCAACGCTGTTAAGTGTGCACTTTGTTAAGAGATTTGTCAAGATCTGTTAAGTCCACCTTCTCCTAAAGGATTTCTGATGTGATGCACTTGTTAGAATGCAACTACATTATAAATGTTGATATGATAGTATATGCAATCTCTAATTGCTGATAACAGATCCTATAAATCTTAAAATGTATATGTAGTCACCTTGAGTGATTGAATGATACCTTGTCTCTACTCTTCAGTAGCCTTATCTGTGTTCTTGAGAACTGATATGATCTATTTCTGAACTTTGCATGAATTCACTTCTTTTTCTTAGATGCTCTTCATGGCTACAATCATTTTTCAACTAAATATTTTACAATGATGGAACATCTATATATCCTAGTTTCTAGGTTCATTCTTGATTCACTCTTTTCAAGTTAACTCTAGATCCAAGGTTTACAACTTGACCTTGATCTTTAGTTAGTTATGTTTTAGATCCGTTAGGATGCTTTAAAATAATTACAATATACTTTCTTGACCCTCAAGTAATTATTTAAAACAAATTAAAACTCTATAAATAGAATTACAATGTTTTATCTAATGTGGAATGTCAAATCCACTATTTATGGGTTCTGTAACTGACTATCGGTTCTGATAGTCAGGCTTCTCTATCAGTCTGTCGGGTTTCTTTCATTCTTTTCTCTCTTGGGCTTCTACTCCATTGGTGTCCCTATATTGAATTGTTCGTCAGGTTCCATGTCTTTTCTTCTCTGTCGGTGATGTTCATAAAACTGTACCATCAGTGATGTCCTTCATGCTTTGTTGTCAGTTTAACACTTGACAGTGTTCATCAGGAAATTCTATACTTAGAATTTTCATGAAAAGCATTGTCATCTCATCGGTTATGCAGTGTGCTATCTTTCAGGTATGTCTATACCAATGACCTTTATCATTTTTTTCACTTAAATATAATAATGGAAAAACTTAATGTCATCAATCTCCCCCTTTGACATTAGTATCAAAAACTGGTATGTGCAACATGCTTAATGTATTAGTATGTACACCTATGTATACTTGTATACTTCATCCTTAGTCATTTCATGACTCCCCCTATGCATATGCCAGTAAGTGTAAGTTTATGTAAATATATACGCTTTCCCTTTTTTGTTTCCTTTTTTTTTATATTTGATATATTGTACATATCTATTCCTGTTGTACATACAACATACATATCCTTTTCCTCCTTTTTTGATAATAAGGAAAAGGTACTTACAACTTGTCAAAAATGTGGGAGTGTGAGGATTTGATTTCCTCCACCATCTTCTCCTATTTCTCCTTCAAATTTTTGAGAGCCATGTGTGATGCAGAGGGCATCAATGGAATTCTACAATCTGCATTTTCCAAATATCAATCTCTTCTAATCATTTATTAGTGGCAAAACACCAATCTTCACACTTCAACATTGAAACATTTCAATCGTGAGATATTCTGTATAGAGCCGTACTCAATCCTTTATAACTTTCGAACCAGGCCATATTTTCTTGATCGCTCTGGTGAAGTTATTCCAAACTAGGTTTTGTCAAACATATTTAAAAATTGTGAAGATCCAACGGTTATATTTAAAGTTACGGTCTTTGTACTGAGACTGAAATTGACTGTCATAAAACAATTGATTAGAGGCAAAAGTTTTATTCAATCCTCACATCACAGTCACAACCCAAATTCTAAATTTATTCATGTGACAAAAATCCATATGCTTATC
>MU227244.1:3940789-3956198 GCA_018584345.1 Thuja plicata
TGTTTTTACATATTTCATCAATGGTTTTAGGGATCAAGGGTTCTTTCCCTTTTTGTACTTCTTGGTCAGCTTCATCCATAGCTGAGTCATCTAGATCTTCTTTTGTTCTAACCAACTTCCTCCTTTTTGTTTGTTTCCCCTTTGGTGAGACAAGTTTCCTCTTGTAGGTTCTCACTCTCCCTTTCTTCAATGGTGAAGGAGTTACTTCCTTTACCGTTTGGCTTCTTGTTCTTGAAGCAACTATTGTCCTTGATTTCTTAGGTGGAGGAGGAGGTGCTGAATTTGACTTTGTAGCCTCTAAATCACTCTTTTCTATATCTTCATCAATAGGTGATTGGCCCTCGATTTCTTCCTCCTTTCCTTCTGTTTCCTCTTCACCTTCTTTAGTAACCACAAATTTCTTGGTTAAATCCTTTACCATTTTGTTCTTCTGGTTTACAATTTTCTTGACAATAAGATCTGACTTGATTTTTGGTTTGGCTTCTTAATAAGTGCTTAATCTTGGTTTCTTTCTGTCCAATGGTTCATTCAATAGTGCCTTGATGCATTTTTTAGCTTGGCCTATTTGGATTTCATAATCCAGTGGCGATAGCCAAGATTTTCTAGGTACTACTGGTTTGATATAATTAAAATCAGTATCTACCATAAAACATATATCATCCTTGTGTTCTTCTATCAAACTCTCTGGTATCCTTGTTCTTGCTTGCATCTTTTCCTTAAATCCTTTGAAATATTCATTCATTAAGTCATCAAAATTTGTACCTAATGATTCTATGTTCTCACATATCTGTATGGTGGTTGGTTTGTTTATGTCCCATACTACTTTGTCTATGGAAGGAAAGTATTCTTCAAAGTAAAAGAATATGCACATAATAAGAGAACCAAACTTACAAGTTTTTGTCCTTGATGACCTTATAGTGTTCATGTTCTCCTCAAGTTGATTTAACAATATTTTTGAAAGATCCATCTTCTTTCCTTGTTTTTTGATCTTGTAGGTTGTGCTCATAGCAGTGCTTGCTATCCTGTTCATTCTTCTAGCCTGAAAGATTTTATATCTTACCATACATGCACCAAACTTAAGTTCCTCATCGGTGATGGTGTTAACCTTGAGACCTCTTTTATCTGATTTTACACTTGTTAAATCTTCTACTTCCTTTTTGGATGGGTTCTTGTGAGCTTTTGGCTTGTCATTTGTGGGATATCTAGTAACTGCATGAGTAACATCTTTCATTATTCATTTAGGCCCATCAATCCATAATGTCTGGTTATGCATTCTACTGAGAACTATCCATATCCATTCGGTCTTAAAAAACCTAGGAAAGTGTAATGCATTTTTTAGACCTTTCACTTTCATATGCTTGTGCTCTTCTTTCAGGTTTCCAGTGTCATCACATAGTGCCTTATAGGACTTATCTAGGTCTATATCTCCTATTTCCAAAATCTTTCAATGTATATAGGACCTTACATCCTCTACTAGCAAAACCCTAGGTGAGATTCTGGAGAATGCTCCAGAATCATCAGGTTGCAATGCAATTTATGGGTGTAGCTTATATTTAGGTTCAACACAAGTACTATTTCTAATAAGATTAATCATTTTCTTCTTATAATCTTTCAATTTTTCATTTCTTGAAGTATATGCCATTGTATTTTGAAATTTAGGGCTTTCTATAATTTAAACACAGTGCGGTTGATGATTGTAGGTACTTACTGAATCTTTGTGATTGCTTGTGAATCTATTGAGTCATGTTTGAATCTTGCTGAGGTCACACTTCAATCGTTCTACTTGTCTCTTCTTCGTTGCTCAAAATCATGGGTACAAAATGAGGTCTTCCATCGTGCTCTTATAACCTATGGTGCCCTAAGTTGTCATTAATGGCCAACAACTCATTAATGTACACAAACTAAGTTCATCGATTGAGGTGTAAATAACATCATCGGTGTAGGTGCAAAGTTTCAGGGTAGCTAGCAGCTTTGGTGATTTCACCGATGATTGTCGGTAAGATGGCGATGACAACCTCTATCGGCTCAGAGATCATCGATGTCTGCCGGTTACACTTAGCGAATTGGCTTTTGTGTAATGCCTGATACATTTTGGTAAGTAGTGTCAACTTTATTGTGTGTGTTCACCGATGCTTGTTGGTACCTATTTACCAATGGAATTGTTTTTCAATAATATTACAAGTAACAATATAGTGCATCTTTAATAATGCTAGTTTTTTCAATATGATCAATGTTTAATGGAACTGATGCATAATATAACTTGTCATAATGGAGTTCCATACTTACTTGTGCAACTTATTTGGGAATAGTGATGCCACTAGATCCATTTAATGGGGTGTCATCATTTGCATTGCTTGTTCCAGCACCTTCAATGTTTGTATCTTTTCTCCACATCTTTTTTCTCATCTTCTTGATGTCATAAATGGTGTTTCCATTGGGATAAGTGTTTTTTTATGTCACTCGGTCTTTGCAATATTTTATCACATGTCCAACCTTATGACAATGTAAATATGCTATACCTATATTGGTCCATCCTCTAGGTCTTCTAGTCCATTTTCTAATACATTTGGCAGCAATATTACCATACCTTCCACATGATGTGCAGTTTACCCATGTGTTATAGTCCCAAACATATGATTTACTGATTCTTGTCGGTTTATAGCCATTATCAGGTTCTTTTGGTGTCCATGCTTTCTTGTTCTTTTTATAGCACTCCTGATGTGTATGTCATTCATTTTGTAGGTAGGACAATACTTGTCCATGTAGGTTTCCTTCTTTGGATTTGTCACCTTTGATCTGCATTCATGTGCCTTGTGTCCTTTCTTGTGACATTTATAACAATTGCCAATGAAGGTAGATTGTGACTGAGGAATACCTTTCATTTTGTTTCTGCAAATGTTTGAGGTGTGGCCTGGCTTTCTATAGTGATTGCATGACAACTTCTTGGTTCTTGGAGTTATATAAAAATTCCTTTGATCTGATTGATTAGATGATTATCCATTGTCGGTGTAACCTAGACTTGTGTAGTTGTTGACTCTTCTTTTTTTGTCAAGAAAATCATCCATTCTTTTATTGCTATCTTTAGCTTTCTTGATTAATTCATTGTGCTGATTTTGAATTCTAACTTCATGCTTTAGCTTTTCATTCTCTTCTCTTAGCTCACTGATGATCTGTATTCTTTCAATGAGTTCATTATTTATTCTGTTTGCCTCTTGACTCATAAGAATAATCTAATTGGTAATCTCATGGTGATGATCAGTAAGTCTTCGAATCTCTGATTTTTTTTTCTTGTAGCTTCTCTGTCATTTTCCTCCTATCATCAATAGCCAATGTTCTCTCTGATTCAGATTTTCTTGTATCATTCATGACATTAAACATTTTTACCATCTGAGTCTCTTGACCGATTTGCAGCATCTTGATTTTCTCTATCAGATGTAGATTGACCTCTTGTAGACTTGTAATCTCTTCTACTAATGTGTCTGATGCTTTGCTTAATGTTGATTCAGCTGACTTGAAGTAATCTAGGATCTTCTCTTCTTGATAATCTCTTTCATTAATCCTAGATGCCATAATTTTTCTTTAATCAAGAAACTTTCTCATGCTTACTCTCGCCTCTTTGTACTACTCATAGTAAATCTAAATTTGTAACTTCTCATTCTCAATAGTCTTGTCCAGTCTATACTTTTCCATTGTCTTGATATTTTCTCTCTAGTATTTAAGCTTTTCAAGAAAGAGACTTATCTTTGATACCAATTGTTGGAATTACTGGAATCATGTACTGAGAGGGGAGGGGTGAATCAGTACCTCAAAAACTTTTAGTTGATTATCCCATTAACTTTTGTGTCATCGGATTTGTATATTCACCTATCTATCTATTCATCTTTCTTTATGTATGTGAAGTTATAACATAATTTATTTACATTTGTAAACATTCAAGAGACATACATGAAATTAAATAACACATAACATGATATGATATTGCAGAAAACTCTTGTTAGGAATTAAAAACTGCGGTGGGGATGTCACCCACAAAAATTCACTATCTGCAAATAAGAAGGGAGCCAGTTAAGGCTTACAATTAGATCATTTCTAATGATCTACCCTGTTAAGAGTATTAGAGTGGAGACCTATTAGGATCTAATTCATTTGAAGCTTTAGAAACACCGTTAAGTATGCACTCTGTTAAGAGATTCATCAAGAACTATTAAGTCCACCTTCTACTAAAGGATTTTTGATGTGATGCACTTGTTACAATGCAACTACATTGTAAATGTTGATATAATAGTATATGCAATCTCTAATTTCTGATAACAAATCCTATAAATCTTACAATGTATATGTAATCACCTTGAGTGATTGAATAATACATTGTCTCTACTCGTCGGTAGCCTTGTTTGTGTTCTTGAGAACTGATATGATCTATTTCTGAACTTTGCATGAATTCACTTATGTTACTTAGATGCTCTTCATGGCTACAATCATTTTTCAACTATATCTATTGCAATGATGGAACATTTATATATACTAGTGTCTAGGTTCATTCTTTATTCATGCTTTTCAAGTTAACTCTAGATCCAAGGTTTACAACTTGACCTTGATCTTTAGTTACTTATGTTTTAGATCCGTTAGGATGCTTTAAAACAATTACAATATACTTTCTTGACCCTAAACTAATGATTTAAAACAAATTAAAACTCTATAAATAGAATTACAATGTTTTATCTGACGTGGAAAGTCAGATCCACTATTTGCGGGTTCTGTAACTGACTGTTGGTTCTGATAGTCGGGCTGCTCTGTCAGTCTATCGAGTTTATTTCATTATTTTCTCTGTCATGATTTTTCTTTGTTGGTGTCCCTCTATTGAACTATTTGTTGGGTTCCATGCCTTTTCTTCTCTGTCGGTGATGTTCATAAAACTGTACCATTGGTGATGTCCTTCATGCTTTGTTGTCGGTTCAACACTTGACAGTGTTTGTCGAGCAATTCTATAGTTAGCATTTTCATGAAAAGCATTGTCATCTCGTCAATTATGCAGTGTGTTGTCTGTCGGGTATGTCTATACCGATGACCTTTATCATGTTTTTCACTTAAGTATACTAATGGAAAAACTTAATGTTATCAATAAAACATACCAAAAATGAAAAATAAGCTACCATAAATGATTTTAAGGCCAAATTTTACCTTCCAATAATGCAGCAGCAGATGATAATAAAACTCCCAGAAATGATACAAGATATGCCGCATAGGATAACTTTCTCCTGGAAATGATAAAAGATTGACCGAAAATGTTAAGTTGCTCCTGGAAACAATAAACTGCCTGCAAATTTTGAAAATGTCAAGGGCAGAGAGAAGAATTTTGTCAAATTTCCAGCAATCATACCCCGCGGTGGGCACCAGAGATGTGTGTGTGATTTTTGTACCTGTTAAAAGAGACACAACACTTCAATAGATCATTGCATTAGTGAAAACAAGGGGTTAGCAAGCATAGCAATCACCAAAATAGATCTAGTGCTTACTATCTAGGAGAAGTATGAAAAATGACATAATAGCCCTCAGATTATGGATATTCCAGTGACATATACAACCTAAGAATGGAAGATTGAAATGAGAAGTAATCTAAATGATTAAGAAACATGCATTCTAGCTCTAGAAATGAGGATTATAGCAATACAAATAGGAAAGAAGCTAAAAAGTAATATGAAAGTCCTAAAATATGGGCAAAATGAGTTTGCTCCTTCAATCCTCCAAATGTGGGCAGCATAAGAATGCTTTCAACTTCTTCAAAATTAGGATCATTACTACAATATCTTTCAAAAATCAAGGGCAAAAGAAAGGGCCATTTGAGCTCAAAATCCATCCTATTTATAGAAAAAATGGAGGAAGGGGAGAAGACTCTAGAAGGGCTACCATTAATGAGGGTGTAAGATTCATTAATGAGGAGTGTGGAAGAAAATGTGGAAGAGCCATTAATGCGTCATTTATGAAAGTGTTAATGAGGTATGGGTGAGGATTTAAGAAGCATGGGTGAGGGTTTAAGGTCAATCCTGATAACTTTGACTTTAGGGGGAGGGTTGAATTCCTAATCACAAATTTAGGAATGTGACAAGCTTAAGGGTAGTTTAGGATTAAGGCTTAAGGAAGGTGATTAAGAAGATAGAGATGGGAGGAGAGAGAATGAGTGGAGGGGGATTATCTAATTAGGGTTAATCAGCTAATTAAGAATAATTAGCATGTGAGAAGGGGTTGGGATGAGTTTGAACTCATGGTTGAATAGTTGATATTGGATAGGTTTGAGGGAATATTAATGAAATGAATTGTTGTAATAACATATTCACTCAATAATATGGATTTAATTAATCATTTAAGCTTTTGATTGCTTTGTAATAATTAATTAGGACTATAGCCAAATTGAATAAATTAGGCTAGGGGATTGATTTTGCAAGGGATGAGGTATAATTAGGATTCCATTTAATTCTTTTTAAATTAATTACCTTAGCCAGGTTATTGATTTGAATTGATTGAATTGAATTGATTTTATTGGATTGGCTAAAGTGATTAGATCACTTAGGAGATTAAATCTTATTTAAATGAATTCTTCCAACTGATTGAAAAGTTATCTGGGCATAATTGGGGGTATGATCACACTTAGGGAAAATAGGGTCTACGGTTAGAGAAAACCAAATCTAGGTGGTTACAGTAGCTTGGTCCAAACATATTCAAACTTGCCTCTATTTGATTAGGCTTTCCTTTAAAAAATGACAAGGTGGCTCCTATTTTTTCTATCTTAGTCCCAACCTGGGTAACTATCTCTAGTAGGTCTAACCTAAGTGGTTGCAAAGATGCCAACCTTTCAAAAAGTGTTGTTCTGCCAAACCATGTTACATAATAGGGATTCAAAATTTGAAGAAAATTATTTACCTCTACCTGTAGGCCTAGAAATTTTCCATAGGTTCCATATACTACATCAATATTATACCTTATGATATCTACCCTATGCTACAAAATTTGTGTGAATGCACCCAATATAACATTATTGTGCTCTTTAACCTCTTGGTCTATCTCTGCTGCAGTATCCTCTATTTGGATATCATCATCTTGTACCTCTTTTGGCTCTGTAGGGAAAGATTTTGGGATTTCAAGTAGTTGTTGTGTAAGTTTTGCTATGAGCTTCTTGTGTGCTTTGATTTTAATCAGACCTAGCTCCCTGTCTTTAACAATATCACTGGTTTCACTAGTGAGATTTTTCAATTTCTCAGACATCTAGACTGCTTTAGCCTCATTCAATTGAGAAAAATGGGTGAACACTTGGGAAATTTCCAAGTCTCCTATATTCTCGACTGACCAGATAATCTTGTTTCCTTCCATTTGATCCTAAATTTTTATTAGGGCTGGATTTTGATCTTTTGGAGCTAGGCTCCACATTGCTAATACCTCTGATCATGTCCCAAACCTTTGTTTCTGATAAATTTTTTACATTAGGTTGCTTTCTAATCTGATCAATAATAAAAGCAGAGGCTAAATCCCACCCTTCTAGTAATAACATACCACTGGGCTTGACCAGTTGTCTTACTTCCTCAGGTTTTATCTTCTCTAATTCAGGATCATAATCTTGCAATATTTGTAGAGCCTCTATGGTTACTGAATCACCACCTACTAGCTATAATTGTGCACTGACCTATTATTGTTTATTCCAAATTAGGAAATATTTGAATTCCTTGGTCTTGATGAAATTATCATCTTTTAGGAATTGATCTTGATATATCAATCTCTCATCTGTGCATGTCTTGAGAGGTAACTCTACTTCCTCTTCTTCATCTTTTTGCAGCTTCTTTCCTACTCTTTTTTTTTTTTTCCAATTGATTGTCATAAGCTTTGTTCCTATTAATGAGAGCACCAATTCTATCTTTCTTATTTTCTTTCTTTTGAGATGGCTCCCCTGTTTCAACCTTTTGTCTTTTTGCTAGGGGATCATTGGTAATCTCAGTTTCAGGGACCTCTGTTAGGTCAATTATGTTTTCACCCTTAGTTTCTTGTTCTTCAACAAATGCTTGGTTAACTAGAGCGGTGCTAGGTACTGAGTACTCCTCATCACTATCTTCATCATACTTTGATGATGAGTGTCCCTTATGACCTTTTTATAGAACTACTAGTGCATCTTCCAATTGGTTACATAACAAAGTATGTGACTCAATCATGGCATCAAGCCTCGTTAGATATGGCAAGTCTGGGAAGAAACCCTAAAAATTCCATCAATTAATTGAAATTATTAGCTCTTTTATCCACCTCCTCATCCTCCAATATGTTTCTTATGAGGTCTTCCTCCATGCATTCCTCATGGTCCTTTGTGTACGGAATGGTGGGCGTCAACAACTTCTTTGCACTCAAAATGAAGGCTTCTGTGTCAATCTACTTGTATAGGGCCACATTCATTCTGTAATGGCTCATCCAATTGTTTACTAGGTCCAATGCCCTCTTTCCAATTGTAAAATTATAAATCTTGAATTTCCTTGGGGTAAATGTACCCTTCCTGTGAGGAGAAAGGTGTTCTTTATCTATCAAAATTAACTACCTGATGAATTCCATTGTTGCAATCCTTGGTGGCACATGGAATGTCAAAACATGAGGTGGGTGGGTACAACCATACACCCTGAGCAATGTGAAATTATTCTCATAGTAGTAGTCACCTCAGTTGTGATCTCCAGACCACTTATCAAGATATTGGCATGGCCTTAGTAATTGTATCACCTTAACTGGTAGCCTTGTCTTGTTGACACCTAGGCACTTAAGAATTGGATACACTATCCAATTTTCAAAGGCACTAAATTCTTTTTCCCTAGAGGTGTAATTCTACACTCTTAGCCAAAATTGAATAGGGTTGGCCTGGTTCTGATGAAACCTCTAAGGCCTTAAATACTGAAAATTCATAATGGGAAAGTTATAGTACAAGATCAAATGCATAAGAATGGAGTAATGCATAAATTTGGGGTTATCAACCAATCCCTGATACATTTAATCTATGATATACTGGATATAGTCATAAGTGGTACTAGTGTGAGGGCTCTTCATATCTAAGACCATCATCAGGATGTCTGAGGTGATTCTCTTTGGTCCTCCATCCTTCCCTAACACTCTACATAATGCATATGATAGATACTTCATATAGAAGTTCATGTCCTTGTAGTAGTATGGGGAAGTCCCTCGAATGGGTGCTATATAGTTCTTCATTCTCCTTGTCACATGATTCTCTTGAATCAATTTGGAAGCAATGCCAGACTCTCTCATGTATCTATTCTCTAAAATTTTCAAGTTGATCTCTGTGGCCATGGGATGGTATACATTAAAGGCTCTCATGAATGAGTTTCTATCTAGCGTAACTAGGGCTATTCCATCATCCCTCTTGATTGTTTTGTTAGGTTATCATACCTACTAGCCATTTCTAGGATGAAATCAGCATCTACAAAGATGTTTGGGACTATTAATTTGGCCAATCCATAGGTCCATGGGTTCAAGATAGGCACAACTTCATCACTACTATTAAAAAAATAATTGAACAGGGAATTACTAGATGAGCCTAGGGTTTTAACATCCCTAATAAAGTTCAAATCATCTATGAGGGTATCATCACTTACCTTTCTATTCTGGCTTGATCTTGGCAACAAGGAAATTAATTCTTCAGAGTAGTTGTGCTTCCCTTTCATATCATCATCAGCTTCATCACTTCTCCCACTAGTAGATGCTATCCTCACTGCCCAACTCATCTTGTTCTTTTCCAATTTATATTACCAATATTGAAACAAATCTCCTACAAACCCTCACCACAAGCAATCAATTACTCTATGAATTGAGCTTTTGAACACTGAAAACACCACCAATCATAATTCCTCCTGAATTCTGAACCAGGAAATCACTTCTTTCAAAACACACTACTAGAAAACTCTTCTTTTCTTGGAAAATGTTGTTATTTTATAAAACTCTTAGCTCTAAAAACTTGGAAGCTGGTAAAATAAAATGGCAATAGATACACTTACTTATAACTGAGAAATCAATACATCCATCTCTTTGAAACTGGTAAACTTACAATTTAATCACTTTCGCCATTAGTTTACATACTGCCATTAGTTTACATACTATGACATCAATTCTATTTCTAGCCGTGGCATTTCAAACTGACATGCAATCAATTATCAATGAGTGCATTTTTCTTATTTAAACCTTATAAAATTCAAAAAGATATCAAAATCAAATCTGATTAGCTATCATCAAACACCACTCGGTCACTTTTCCATCTAGTATAAAATTCCTAATAATCTATTGGCTAGTAACTATCCACCATGGCGCTGAAGAAAAGTCTTTCACTTTAACTCTAGCGACCTTGCAACTCTCTAATCTCCTTCTTGTTGAATGTTCATTCTAACTATGGTTTCATATCAAGACTTATCAACTATCATTTGATCAACCTCCAAATCAACAGTTATCTCCTTGTCGCTTGATGAAATCTCTTAACTCATGTTCATTTGGAGACACCGCGACTAAGCCATTCACTAACTACTCTTTAACCTCAACTTACTTCCTGAGACTTGGCGACTGTTATATCTCTTTGTTGCTGAACCACTATTTTAAATCATAGTTTATGTAGAGACCAAGGGAAAACTACCTTTTTTCTCTTTATTGTTGTATGATTTTACCTTTATGATTTCCATCTAGAGATAATGCAGCTATTGTTGATCTTCTTTTCTTCTGCATCTAACGGTTGTCACCATGTTTGTTGATCTTCAAAGAAAACCCTAATCTTTCACGAGACTTCACGACTGCTATCTCTAAGTTTCTTGGTGTATTCTTTACTTTTATTTTTCATTGGAGACTACACGACTGATGAACACATTTCTTAATTTTCTCTTTGTCTCCTGATCGCCAAATCTCTTTTGAATTTTCAACTTCTTACCGCGACCTTGTGACTGTCGTTGGATCTGACTTTCATCCTATGGTTGTCGCTAAGTCTCTTGATTCTTAACTTTACTCATGATCTCTTTTGTGACTAGGTGACAACACTAACATTAAAAATGGCACTTAACTAAGGTTTAATTAGGAGACCTTGCGACTATATAAACTCAGTGTTGCTAGATAAATTTTAAACTACAGGGTTTATTCAAAGACAACATGACCACCGTTAGATTATATTTGAGATGAGCGGTCTGCGTTAAGTCTCTAGATCTTCAAAGGTATATTATTTTTATTAAGAGATAACATGACCAATGCTTTTCACTAAGTCTTTAGACAGGATTTAATATTCATTTTTCTTCACGAGATTAAGTGACTAACATAATAAGCACATGCTTTATTCTCAGACTTAAGTTACAAAAAAGGTAACTTGAAAATAGAAACTTGACTGATATTTTAGAGCTTTTTTGACATTTTAAAATAGAGATAACCCTAGGGCTTAGGTTTTTTGATATTTTTCACTAGGTTTAGGGCTGAAAACATTATTTGCAGAGATATATAAGCAATTTCAGACATGACTTTCAACTTTTAAGCATAGGAGTGATTGAAAACTTCAAAATTTTATAGTGCGGACTACAAACTGGAAATACAACCAATAGTGGCTCTATCTGAGGATATGTAAACACAAGTTTATATAAAGAACCATAGAATCTATGGTTGCAGACCTCTTCAAAAGAGTCGACTAACCTATTGCAGAAAAAACACACAACCTGAAAGGAAACACACCTATTTACATATAATACAAAAATATTTACTTGTGCCAAAAACTTTCATTTTCAACTAAAAAATGGCTTCAAGAAATTGTCATGCACTCAAAATTCATATACTTCATCATTCATGTTCTTCAAGATATTAGATTCTTTACCAAAACTGTGAGAAACAATAAAGGGACCAATCCGTAAAGATTCAAATGTTTTTATGCTTACCTTTATCCTCTTCTCTCACATTCCATTGGAGTACAAGGTCACCAGGTATAAATTTTCTGCAACTTGCTCTTTTGTCAAATAAATAATTCATCTTTTGTTGTAGTTTTATGTTTTCTTTTTGTCCATCTCTTCTGATTTCATCAAGTTCAGCTAGTTACATTATTTGATCTTTCATTGGATCTAACATTTCTATCTCTTCTTCTTGCATGAACTTGTATACATGTAAAATATTGTTGATAGGCATCCTTGACTGTAGACCATACAGAAGCTCAAATTGTGACTTACCAGGGCTTTCTTGACTATAATCCTATCAGCCCATAGAGCTAATTTCAGCTTTGTATACCAAGCTCTTTTTTTCTTTTCCAAGGTCTTCTTTAAAATATTCAAAATGTTATTATTACTAGATTCTGCCTGGCCATTAGCCTGAGGATGATATGGGGATGAATAAGACATTATGATCCCATATTCATTGCATAAATCCTTGATCTCATCAGATCTAAAATACATAGCATTATCCATAACTAGCTTGGCAGGGACACCAAACCTAGTTAAAATATTTTCTAATAAAAACTCAATAACCACTTTGCTTGTTGCCTTTTTAGTAGGAATAGCTTCTATCCACTTTGTAAAATAGTCAGTGGCAAAAAGTATCCAACTGTGTCGCCCACTAGATTTTTCTGAGAATTCTCCAATAAAATCAATACCCCACATTGTAAAAGGTTCTTCAGCACTCACAGGGTTCAACATTAGGGCACCTGAAAACTTCAACTTGTTTGAGAACCTCTGGCAAGGCTCACATTTATGGATAAATGCATGAGTATCTTAAATATACTTGGCCAATAGTATCCATCCCTCAAAATCGTATGAGTAGTGGTCTTGCTAGAAAAATGCCCACCACATATTCTAGCATGCATTTCTATTAGCACTTTCTCAGGTTGGTTTTTATCTAGACAAAATAGTAGTACACCATTTATGTCTTTCCAATACAAATCTCCTTGAATTAATGTGTAATTTTGAGCTTGTAACTTTTGACTCCTCTTGTGATTATCTAACATGTTTTTAGGACATTTGGCATTTTTAGGTAATACATGATATCAGCATAAAATGGTTGTTTTTCAATACTGGTTATTGTTGAATCTTGTATCACTACATTATTTATTTGTACCAAGTCTAGATTTTCTTTAGTCATTAGTTTTTCTAAACCTTGTCCTCTAACCAATTTTGTAATATGGATCTCTAGGTTAAATTCTTGAATTATGTTTATCCATTTACATCACGTACCAGTCACTTCTGACTGGGTAAGAATATCTTTCACTGTTGAATGAGGAACATATGCAAAAACTTTGGCACAAACTAAGTACGGTCTAAATGATTTAATAGCTTTTATGAATGCATATGCCTACTTTTCCATCATTTCATAGTTCAGCTCAGTAGCTTGGAGAGATTTTCTAAAGAATTCTATTGGATGTTCAAATCCATCCTCATCCTTCTGTAGTAGAACAACAACAATAGTACGAAAAGATGCAAATGAGAACAAAGAAAATGGCTTATTGTAATCTGGAGATTTTAAAATAGGGGACTCTTGTACTACTTGTTAGATTTTCTCAAATGCTATTTGAGCCTCTTCATTCCACTGGAACTTTGCATCTTTTTTTAACAACTTGATTATTGGCCTTAAAAATTCAGCAAAATTAGCAATGAATCTTCTAACAAAATTAATCTTTCCAAGGAAATATCGCACTCCTTTTATATTCTTTGGAGCAGTGACCTTTTGAATGGCTTCTAGCCTCTCAAGTTCTATCCTAACTCCATCTTTGGACACTATATGTCCTAATAAATTTCCTTCTGTGACTGCCAAATGATATTTTCTAGGGTTTAGTGAAACACCATATTCTAAAGCCTTGTTAAAAAATTTCTGTAGGTGTTCACATTGATCCCCTTATTTTTTAGAAAATGCAGTCAAATCATCTTGGTAAATAACCATGAATAGATCAATAAATTATTTAAATGCCACATCCATGGCTCTCTGGAAAGTTGCTCCTACATTTATTATTCCAAAGGGCATTCAGACATATACATAAGTTCCCTATGGAGTGGTGAATGTAGTCTTGAATTGCTCTGACTCTTTAACAAGTACCTGGTTGTAGCCTAAGAATCCATCCATCATTGATAGCAACTCAAAACTAGTTACCTTATGCAACATTGCTTCCATGTTTGGTAGATAATAGTTATCCTTTAGGGAAGCAATATTTAGGTTTCTAAAATCTACACATAGTCTTATATCACCATTATTTTTCATTACCAGTACTAGGTTTGGGACCCAAGTTGAATGTTTGATAGGCTTAATAATTATAGCATCCTTTAATTTCATCAACTCATGTTGCATCTGTAATGCCTCACCAGGGAACCCAGGAGAACTTAACCTAAAAATGACACTAAGTTCACAGAATATTTTCTTTTAATGTTTACAACAATATTAATAACAATGTGGAACCAACACAATGAAGTACATGATGTACATGAAATACAACTCATACATGATTAACATTCCTCGAGGGTTCCTTGACGTAGAATTACTTAAACAAACTAATCTATGATTACAATAATAAAGAACTGACATAAAGGTTACATAATCTAAAACCGATTACATACATCTCATAATAAAGATTACATATACAACTGATACCATAAGGTATACTACCTAATCAAAATCCACTACACAAATCACAGGGTATGTAATAATACATAATAAACAATACAATACATCCTCCAAAGGATGATAACCAATAAATACATATGGTACAATACACAACTCATGAAACTGAACCAGTCTCCATAACAGAAATAATTCGAGGCTTTGTCCTACAGAATATTGTAAGGGGAATGCCCATGTGGCTTTGCATATTGTAATTCTGAAAGTTTGTAATTCCGCATTTGTGGAGATAATAAGAAGTCCATTTTCTGTTCTTGCAATGCAAGACAGGAGAATCCCTGATGGAGATGTCCTAGCCCCCAGCAAATAACCATACAATAGAATATAATAACAATACAAAGATATAGATCCACACAATGCCAATACTCATAATAGAATCATCATAATTTCATCCAACATGCCCGGCTGTAAGGCCTTTCAGGTTACGGCCAAATATAATGAAATTACAATATAAAATCCACAAGATCTCGCAAGATCCAAACCAAACCCTAGCTAGCCCAGATCCACGCACTGGTAGGAAACCCCAAGGAAGATCTAAACTTGTGCTCGCAAGCCCACCAAGAAATCCCCTTGTTTCCCAAGCCGTAGCCACTAGATCCTCTCAAAACTCGCTCCTCTACCTCTTCCTTTTCTCCAAGATGGATGAATGATCCTAGCTAGTCCAGATCCACACACTGGTAGGAGCCCCCAAGGAAGATCTAAACTTGTGCTCACAAGTCCACCAAGCAATCCCCTTGTCCCCCAAGCCGCAGCCACTAGCTCTTCTCAAAAC
>MU227244.1:3972137-3999959 GCA_018584345.1 Thuja plicata
AAACCATAACAAAGAATACTAAACAACACCAAAAGTAACTGACACATGTAGGATAACCTAAGTTGTATATAGGGAAGTGTCATCACATAAGTCCAACCTTGAAGGTAACCCTAGTAGTACCTCTTGACCCTGGCCTCCAAGGGACACTATGTGGCTTGGTGATCCTTTCGTGAAGACAAGGATCCCAACTCCCATCCTATCATGCGACAGCACTCAAGGCATGGGTAGAGACTCAGACATATCAATAGTTCATTTTAAACCCCTTTAATGTAACATATTTTCACTTATTAAGTAACTTGCCAATGGGTTTACCTAGTAACCACTTTGAGTCCTGGACCCCCATTGCAAGCAACCTCCCCACTATACACTTAGTTAAGCTACCTAGACTCAAGATCAACACATGAGGATATACATAATCACAAATCGCATCCTGCTCATTCAGGAGCACATAGGTTCTCAAATAAACAAACAATAACCACAGTACTCTCATGAGACCATAAAGCACATCATAATAGATTTAGGTTGTGTATAGGAACGCAGGACTATGACATCATCATATAAACACAAACGACATTGCATAAAACACCATGCAAAAAGTATAATCCTGAAAACCTCTAGATTTAAATCCTAGGGTCATCTAACCCAACAGATACCCGAAATCATGACTACATAAAAGAATACATTAATTTATTTATTCACCCACTCCAGACACATCATGGAATAATAACTTCATACTCATAAAGCATTAAATTAAATAAGGTGTTAATGTAGGAATAAACAAATTTATAATCCCTAATTATGCAAATTCATTCATTTACAAATTACTATCTAGAAATAATCAAATAATTTACATTGGTAACGTTAACATGTCCTATATAGATCTATTTATAAATTCAACTTATAAATACAACTATGGCATAATTACCTATTTAGCTGTAATTATATCGAGATGAAAATATAATTTAAATGGCATTAATAATAATATCTCAATACCAATGCCTTTATTTCTTGTAATTAAACAACTTCCATATGTTGAAATTCCTTTGAAAGAATATCTCATTAATATTAATATTTCACTCCTCAAAATAAAAATTTCCCCCTTAATCATATACTCATAAAACCCATATCCATACTCCAATTTAATCTATAATTTTAACACACATTTAAAATTCAATATTAAATGATATACATATATATACCTCTATATTAAATGAATTCAAACGTAATACCCTAATTATGACACACCATATAAATATATGTTTATATATATATATATATATATATATATATATATATATATATATATATTTATTTATTTATTTATATTTATATTTATATATATATATATATTTACATATAATATAAACTAAATAAATTTTAGTATAAACTAAATAAATAAATTTAAAACAACATAAAATAATACAAAATTAATAAAAAGATCCTCTCTATAAGCTTTAAGATCTTCATATGACCATGCAAAAACATGCTTATTTTTTCTCAATAATTTTATCAAGTTGGTTCTGACATGAGAGTCCAATCCTTTTCCAATATAAACTATTTGAGGAGTGGTCTGTGATCCCAAATTTATCTCCTCTAAATCCTCAATTTTGGCATTTCTTATTCCTAATGTTTGTTCACTCTGATTAGTAAACAATACCTCTAGTTCTACCAATCCCTTAGGAATCTGGTTAGAACTAAGTTGAAGGACCTCATCCCCTAGTAAACAATCCTTACCATTAATGACCTCAAGTAAATTATTGCAATCTATGCGCTGGTCTTCATAATGATCAAGCCACTGAAGAAATCTAAGGATATCTTGGTCATCCTCAAGCACTTTCCAGTTGTAAATATTGTTTGGGACAACTAGTCTACTTTTAACTTCAACAATTGATACCCCATTTAAGGTCATATCATCAGTTTTCAAAGCTACATTAGCCAAGAAATCTGCCACAATGTTTCTAGACCTTTCTATCCAATTTATATTAAAGGCAACAAAAAATTATATTTGGTCCCAAATAACATGTATATATATTTTAAGTCTCTCATTCTTTACAACATATTTGGTCCTTACTTGGGCTACTACTAACTTTGAGTCACCATAGACATTTAAAAATTTTATACCATGTTTAGCAGCAATGTCTAGCCCTAGAAACATAGCTTCATATTCTATTGTATTATTTCTACACTGAAAAGATAGCAGAAAATAATATTTGAATGTGGTACCTGATGGAGATATAAGTAGAACTCCAACTCTTGATCCTTCTTTTGAACAGGCTCCATCAAAATACATTTGCCACAAATCATCACTCTGTGTAAACAACTCTTTTAAGAAAGGATCAACATTTTCACATTGGTGAGTACTCCTTTTGATTCTAAAATTTTCCATGTCAATGTCAACACAAAAATTAATATTTGTATCCTCATGAAATTCTATCATATAAGGTGTTCTTCCCTCTCTAGATACCTTTACATTATTTCTAGCTATATTGAAAGTGGAATAGGATAAGTCACATTGAGTACTTCCCCTCATTGAAGCACTCGATTTTGTGGACAACAACATGTCATAATGTGGTGGTATGTCAACCACCAGTACACTCATAGTCAGTACTGTATCTGGGCATATGGATAATTTTTAAGGTAGGGCTTCAATCGTTCCAACAATAGGGATTTATCTTGAGTTCATTTCTTGACACCTCCCATGAGGGGTATCTACTTTCAAACCCATGGATATCATAATTTATTTAGGCATGACTGTATTAGATGCTCCTGAGTCAATCATACAATTTTTTAGCATCTTTCCATTTATCACCAATGTCAAGCAAAAAGGGTCAGCAACCCTTGCAGAAGCATTTTTGTTTAAGTAAATCTCAAGGATCTCAGAGATCATCCCCTCAGGCTCCTTTCCCTTATTTTTTCTTTTCTTTTCAATATGTTCTATTTTTTGAGGTTTTACTGTTGATACATTATTCAATAGTGAAAGAACTTTCTCTTTGTGTTCTTTTATTCTCATCATCTCTAGGAAGGGAACCTTTACAGTCATCTTAGGTAAACACTACCCCATATCTAATGGAGTATACTTTACATTAGATGTTTTAAGCTTTTCTATAATGATATTATTCTCTTATATCTTAATATTAGCAGAAGGTTCTTCCCTCCTAGATTTCTTATTTTCTACTTTGGGGGAAAAAGAACTTAATTCTAGATCTTTATCCTTTTCTACATGTACATATTTTTGTTCATTGGCTTTATTTAATATCTTGACCTTAGGTCTATTTTAATTTTCCCCAGGTCCATCTTCTTTAGGTACATATTTGGCATCTTTTTTGTTTTCTTTTATGAAGATGCCTGATGGCTGACTACCAAAATTACCCACAACTTTGTTTCTTAGATGATAGTTGTTTCTAGATTTGTTTACCAAATCAAAAGTGATTCTAGATTTTTCTTCATCAAAGGCTTTTCTCACTACTGAGGGTTCCTAACTATTTTGGGCATAACACCTCATGTGATTAAACCTTTCTTCTTCTTCACTATCTAACAAGATTTTTTGCTGATGAACTTTCATTCTTCCTTGCGAGCCATATATGTCATGATTTTCAATTTCTTCATCAGAATCCATACCATGACATGAATAAGCATTATTCATACTATAATCACATAAATAATTTTCATCATTTTCTTTCTCTTCATTTTCTTTTATATCTAAAGAGACAGTGCAAAAATCAGGATTGTGTGGTGCCTCACAAGCTTCACACCAAAAGTCATCATTACACATGTGAATAGTATTTTTATAGGGGATCAGGAGTCCTATTCTTAGGTTTGTCTTTCCTTAGTGGAACAATAGGCTTACCATCTTTGAATTGGGTACCATAGGGGTAGTTATGCATCCTATTTTTTGGGTTATAGTTATTGTTATAGGATGGCTTATTAGTCTGTGAAGCCTTGTACTCTCTGTATTCAGGTTCCTTTTGATTACTCCTATTAAAGAGTGGATCCTCTCTTTTAACCAATTTTCCTAATATCCTCCTATTCATCTCTATATTCACAACTATTTATAGGATTCTATTATAGTTATTGGATTCTTATCTCTAAGTGCATAGCCCATTTTTGAATCAAAAGCATTGAGATAGGTAGCGAGACATACCTTTTGATCCAACTTCAATTTTTGAAATAGCTTATGCATAGCGTTGGAATCTTGTATTGAACTCAGTTACTTCTTTATTTGAGTTCTTTCTTATATTATTGAATTCATTGAGAAAAAACCCTTCATTAGTCTTATCACCATATTGATCCTTGAATAAATCAATCAATTCATCCATTGTTCCCACATAACTACGGGATAGACTCCTAAACCATTCTCTAGCATCTTCCACTAGACATTGTACAAATAATTTCATAAGGACTTTTTAATGATTTATATTTAAATCAGATATAATATCAAAGAATTTTCTTAAATGCTCTTCACAAGTTACAACATTATTTCCTGAAAATTTTGGAAATTTTTCTCCAATATCTTCTGTAGGAAGAGGTCTCCTTTGGAATTTTTTAGTATCTTTAGGAGAAAATAATTTGCTATAGTCTTTGAAAGAAGAAGCCTTGTTTCTTGATGTTGCAGCATTCTTTGTATCAGCAAAGGAGATTGTAGTAGATTGCAAAAAAATAATTTTTCTTTTCATCTCTATAGTAGCATCTTCTGCTTCATCTTTCTCCAACATATTGCCCATAGTTTCTCTTTCTTTTTCAATATTTTCAAGGTCAATGTCTAATTTAGACATTTTATCAGTCAGGTTCTTTTGAGTTTTTTGCTCCTCAACTTCTATTTCTCTAACTTTATTTTTTCCTTTATCTTTGAAGTCTTGAGGACCTAAACTTTTGTGGGTGTTTGGAGTCTCCTAGTCTCTCCGAGACCTCTCAATAATATTTGCATCTTGATGTCTCATAGATCTTCTCTTATACTTGTCAACATCCTTATGTTCATGTATTTTTATTTTTATGTTCTTTTTCCCTTTTTGTAATGCCCTGCCAGGGAACCCAAGAGAACTAACCTAAACTTGACACTGAGTTAACAAGATAAATTTTTTTTTAAATATTTACAAATAATAATGATAACAATGCGGAAGCAATACAATGAAGTACTATAAATGCACATAAGAACAACTCATACACATATAAGAATCCTCGAGGGTTCCTTGATGTAGAATTAGTTAAGCAAGATAATCTACGAATAAGAACTATAAAGAACTAACACAAAGGATACATCAAATGAATCCAATAATATACATCTCATAACTCACATCCTCTGCACATGTCATAGGGTATGTAGTAATCACTCTAATACAATATCACAACTGATATGATAGGATAAAAACCTCCTAAATAAGCATGAAGAATACATTACAATACATCCTCCAAAGGATGTCAACCAATAAACAAATATGGTTACAAATATACAACTCATGAAACTATATAAGTCTCCAAAAAAATCAGAAGATATAACTGCAACAAGGATCATCCAAGCAAGAAGAAGAACTGTCAGATCTCAATGGTAATAAGAATCACTACCACCCGACTGTGTGGAACCAAAGTTCCACTCCCACCATGCTGAGGAGATAATAACAGGCCCACACACACAGGTATACAACATGAAGGAAATCAAAGGCATACAAGCCATCATAAAGAAACACATAGGAAGATCCTAGAAGCTTTCTGATCATGATGAGAAAGACTAAAGCAAAAGAATAAGGATGGAAAGATGAAGACAAATAGAAAACCAAGATCAAAGCACATGTACACCATCCAAAGATAAAGGAACATGCATAAGATATCTAAAAAACACCAAGATAAATCATATACTGAAACCAAAAGCCAAGTGTCCAAGACACAACCATAAAAGGTACAACATGACCTATGAAGGAGACTTAGGCTACAAGCTATGGGAGTGTCATCAAATGGTCGTATACTCGAGTTACCTAGGACTGGTCTCTATGGACCCCGGACCCTCAAGCATCATCTAGTTGAGTTTACCCTGGTCTCGTCACTCTGGACCCCAGACGCTCAACATGCTAACTAATCTTGTATTTAATGTAATCCCCAGGTTTTATTATTAAGTTATCACTTTTTATTCAACTTACAATAGGTCACCCTGGACTAGCCTCTTTGGGCCCCAGAATCCTGTTGCAAGCCACTCTCCTAAGATGCACCTAACTATCCATCCCCTAAGCTCAAGGTCAAATATAATCTCATAGATCTCATAAACTGGTTCCTACCCATATAGGAACTATTGGTTCTTACTAACCATATGAGACCTCTTCAAGGATCACATATCCTAAGTTTAGAAAACTAGGTATAGAGAAGACAATCGAACAAACATAACACCATAAAGCACATACACTGGAAAACATACAAGACACCATGTAGAATCCCTTTCCAAAACCCTAACAGACAATGATTCCATATAGAAGAGCAGCACACAATCTATATAACAATCATTCAGAAAGAACACATCCTGTCATGATAAAGACGATTCCAAAAAGGCAACAATAATCAATGATAAACTCATTTATAGATAACACTATTCAAATTAGTTTATCTGATAAATTACTAACACAATATAACTCAATCCTCAAAAGAAAATTTACATAAGCCTTTATAGATTAACTTATAACATTCACATCATATAAATTAATCCAATCAATAATTACCAAAGTTCGACTATAATTACATATAAACATTTACTAGAATAATTCACCAGGAAAGTAACGACTTATGTAAATCATTCTAACAAAATCATGGTTTGTTTAGCGACAATCAATTGTCTTAAAAGACTTCACTAATGACAGTTCATGTATAAGTATGAACAAAAGTAACTAAAGATACCTATCTATCTAAAACAACATTCAGTTTAACATACGAAGTTGTCACTATTGAAAAACCTTAATTACCCAACGGAACTCATGTAATCACTTTGTTTCACTAATAATGTCACAATTCCCTATCCAAAGACATCAATAAACAACTTCATTGATACAATTGTTACCTAGAATTAATATTAATATTAATTATTGTATATTAACAATTGTTTTAATTAATAATTACTATTAATTAAAATATTAATAACACAATGTTATCTATTAAATATTAATATAACTAAGTAAAAGAAATAATAATAACCTTCAAAGACAAACTTTACTTATACTAATCTCTTTAAATAGCATTTAAATATACAAATTTAAATATGTTTACACATTAATCAACTATAAATATATTTAAAATAATAAATAACCCTTAATTTTAATATATTAAAAAAAGGTTTTAAATATAATAAACAATTCACCTTTTTTTAAACAAAAAAAAAACCTTACGTGGGGAGGGGGGGTGGTGGTCCCCACCCACCACCGCTCCCTTATTAAAGGGAGGCCCACACAGCACTGCCGCTGGCCCTGCCAGCGCAGTCCGCGGGGCTAGGTGTGGCCCGAGCGGCCCGCTTAGTGAGGAGGGTGGCGGGGTTTGACAGCCCGCCAACCCTTTTTTTACCTTAATAAAATTTTTTTAATCAAAACTATATTATTATTATAGTTTAATACCCTTTTTTTATATGTTATTTTTATTTTTAAACAAAAAAACTGAAATTACACCAGTCTATAGTTTTTACAGCAAGTTGTATATTTTTTTTATTTAATTTTTTTATAGTGATAATTAACCCATATTGTTTCCCCTAACAAATGGATTTAAATATATATTTATTCTAATAAAAGGAACATTTCTTTTTATCCAATAGTTCAATAATCAAGCAAAATAGGGATCTGTTTTCCTTTCAACATGCAAGATGATGCAAACAAGATAGACTATTAATCTAATGATAATCTTAATTTCAAATCACTACTACCCAAGGATGCAAATTTGAAAAAAACAAGGAGGGCTCTCTTTAATCAAACATGCAAATAACCTCATTATCATGATTTCCTTACAGATATGGACCTGGAATACAGCCAAGGACCTAGTAAGGCATGGTACCTTCTTTCTATGGTGATTTTCTCAAAGATCTAAGGGTTTGAAGGCAATATTCAGCAATCTGAATCAAAGAAGACATTTTTAATAAATCAAAACCCTAAGGGAAAATTTGAAGACAGATTCATTCCAATTGAAAAACTCTCAATACCCATTTGCACCCAAAGGAATAAATCAAAACCCTTTATGCCCACAAGCATAGATCTGACATGCAAACATAAATTGAGACACAAAATTGATCTAGGAACACATTTTTCTTCATTTTAATGAATGGAATCACCAAATACCCAAATAGAGAATATCAAGCAAAGGATCCTAGTTTTCAGATAAGACGGGGATCTGAAAACTAGAATTGAAAATCTCAAGATCCTACCTTAGTAATAGAAGAGATGATCAAGCCCACAAATCCAAGCAAGATGAATTCCAAATCCAAGCAAAATCCTCCTCAAAATCCCAATCACCTGATTTTTCCTTCTTCGTGATTGAACAACCTTCAAAAAGGCCTCCAATACAAAGATATAGATAATCCAAGCAATTAGGTTTTCAAAAAGTGAAAACCCTAAAGGGAATATAAATTATCTAATTATTAATTAAGATAATTCCTTTATTTTCAATTTCACTTAAAGTATGCAACAGAAACTTAACTTTATAATATAAAAGCAAAGTGTTAAATTGAAAAATGCATGAGATATTATTCCACTTAAATAAATCAATTAACCATGCAACTTAAGATAATATTCAATAATTAAACTATGCACAATTAATTATAATTCATTGAATTTAATACTTATTAAATCTCAATTATTTTAATCAAGACTTAATAATTAAATCAATTAATTAAATATAGGCATTTAATTAATATTTAATTATTAAATAGCCATATATTTCAAATATCAATGTTTTAACCCCATTACAGGTGCAATAATTAACATTAATATTTACCATGAAAATTAATTAAATAAATCAAGCTAAAAGCATCATCAAATCACCTGAAACTCATCTAAACAGATAATCAATTGAAATAGACAATCAACTAAAACAGAAATCCAACACACATAAACAGGCTCACAAATCCACGTCACTTGACGGATTCCAACACTAGGGTAGTCAATCAGATTCTTTGTCCATAAATAGGACAAAATAAGGGTTTAGGGTATGGATTTGGACTTGAATACTATCTCCCCTCTCTTACCATTGAGATATTGTGATAGGGCATGCTCAGTCCTGCCAATTCAAGGAAGACGTAGCCAGGTACCTGCATACCTGTCATCACAAAGACGAGCATACATGCATATAATATAGCAAAAAATGGTTGAGACTAGTTTATTGTGTGGATCTCGCCGAAGCAAGTAACTATGACTCTGTCCCATACCATATCAAGCACGTCAAATAGTAATGCAAAACATATAAATGATCCATGTGAATATAAATCTAGGGTCAGTATTGTCAGAAAACCATAATCAAAATGACATCCTAACATATACATCAACATCATGAATTAACCATAAATCATATGCAAATAGGAGATATAACACTCTAAGCAATGAATCAATAACATACCAAAACATGATACATAAATATCCTCTAAACCATCTGAATAAACAACACATACATGAAAAGGCCTAAAAGAATTTGGCAACCAAAGCTGAAAAAGAAACCAAGAGGTGGGTATTACATCGTTCTCCCCTAAAACTTGGCTTACTCCTAGAAGCCTAAAACAAAGGTAGAGATATGAATCTCTAAACTCAAATCATCAAACTGAGTCACAAAAGGCTCAACGTGTGGGTCCCATAGGACCCTTCTCCGGTCTTTGACTCGAACACTGCGATGCAAGCTGAGGACAATTGGCCGCAATGTGACCAAGCTGCCCACAACAATAGCAACCACCTCTACTACCACCTCCTCTAACCAAAGGTGCACTAGACTGAAGAAAACTGCCCCCACTAGCATCCTAATGCGAACTCTAAACTGACTGTTCCATCCTATTGCACATACTGCACAACCAGTTGCAATAGTTCCCCGATTGAGAACCACCACTAGTGCCATGAAAGAATCTCTTACCCTACTGGCTCTGGTTACCCTTCGAAACTATAGGAGGGTTCCTAGAATTTCTAGCTCCTTGAGATTGATTATCTTTGTTACTAGGAGTAGGTACACCAGACTACACTCCCAACTGACCACCATGGCCCAATGCTAGGTTTGCCTCTGCAAGGGTAGCTTTAATAACCACTTTTCTAAGGTTCATAGGCTCAAAGAGTCTAACTTCCCCAATGATGCGTTCATTGAGACCCCTAACAAAGTGTTGGACCATAAGGGCCGAATCCTGACCATAACCAGCATACTACTTGAGCTCGAAGAATCAATGCTCATACTCTACCACTGACATGGTCAACTGCCTCAAGTTATGGAACTCATCTGCCATCTGTTGCCTCCACTAATCAGAGAGGAAGCACTCTTGAAAGTACTCAAGGAATAACTCCCATGTCACTGTGTCCATATGGAGACCTAAATTCTCCTCCTCTATCTTCCACCATCTCGTTGCAAAATTGGAGAGTTGCATTATTGCATACCTAGCTTTAGTATTGATACTAAAGGGATGCATAGTAAAAACCCTCTCTAATGTGATAAGCCAAGTCTCAGCTTCCAACCCTTCTCCTTTCCCATCAAAGGGAGTAGGTGGAACTCTCATGAGATCCCTCATGTGGTTCACTGCCACAATCTCTGGATCCATTCCAACAGTCCTCCTTGGAGGGATCCTAGATCTCTCCCCTCTCTCTGATCTATCTAAGAATGATGAGAAACATCCTTCTCCACTCTAACCTACTCAGGAAGATGACTTAATATCACCTTCAACATCTTCCTAGTGTTTGACTCAACAGACTCAGCCCGATGCTCATCCCTCTGCTCATCTCTATTGTGCTGATGAGCACTGTCCTGACTGACATTCAGGGAAGAACTGTGATTCCTACCCCTACCACGACCATCCACACGGCCTCTACAATGACCTCTAGCAGCCCTAGATTTAGGCATGATTCTTGAATCAATTAGAGAACCAAACCACAACTCAGAACCAACACCAAAACTAGTAACATCAAAAGAAATCAGATAATCACAAAGAATTGGTTTTAAATACATCAGAGTTTTATGTCTATGTTTGTTTCAATGTTTTTAAAAAAAAAAAAACAACTAATGGGAATACATATTTCCCAGAGCTCCTAGTGTAGAAACATGGGCTCTGATACCAAGTGTAATGCCCCGCCAGGGAACCCAGGAGAACTAACCTAAACTTGACACTGAGTTAACAGGATAATTTTTTTTTAAATATTTACAAACAACAATGATAACAATGTGGAAGCAATAAAATGAAGTACTAGACATGCACATAAGAACAACTCATACACAGATAACAATCCTTGAGGGTTCCTTGACGTAGAATCAGTTAAGCAAGATAATCTACAAATAACAACTATAAAGAACTAACACAAAGGATACATCAAATGAATCCAATAATATACATCTCATAACTCACATCCTCTGCACATGTCGCAGGGTATGTAGTAATCACTCTAATACAATATCACAACTGATATGATAAGATCGAAACCTCCTAAATAAGCATGAAGAATACAATACAATACATCCTCCAAAGGATGTTAACCAATAAACAAATATGGTTACAAATATACAACTCATGAAACTGTACAAGTCTCCAAAAGAATCAAAAGATATAACTGCAACAAGGATCATCCAAGCAAGAAGAAGAACTGTCAGATCTTAATGGTAATAAGAATCACTACCACCCGACCACGTGGAACCAAAGGTCCACTCCCATCATGCTGAGGAGATAATAATAGGCCCACACACATGGGTATACAACATGAAGACAATCAAAGGCATACAAGCCATCATAAAGAAACACATAGGCAGATCATAGAAGCTTTCTAATCATGATGAGAAAGACTAAAGCAAAAGCATAAGGATGAAAATATCAAGACAACTAGAAAACCAAGATCAAAGCACATGTTCACCATCCAAAGATAAAGGAACATGCATAAGATATCTAAAAAACACCAACGCAAATCATATACTGAAACCAAAAGCCAAGTGTCCAAGACACAACCATAAAAGGTACAACATGACCTATGGAGGAGACTTAGGCTACAAGCTATGGGAGTGTCATCAAATGGTCGTATTCTCAAGTTACCCAGGATTTGTCTCTATGGACCCCAAATCCTCAAGCATCATCTAGTTGAGTTTACCCTGGTCTGGTCACTCTGGACCCTGGACGCTCAACATGCTAACTAATCTTGTATTTAATGTAATCCCCAAGTTTTATTATTAAGTTATCACTTTTTATTCAACTTACAATAGGTCACCCTGGACTAGCCTCTTTGGGCCCCAAAATCCTATTGCAAGCCACTCCCCTAAGATGCACCTAACTATCCATCCCCTAAGCTCAAGGTCAAATATAATCTCATAGATCTCATAAACTGGTTCCTACCCATATAGGAAATACTGGTTCTTACTAACCATATGAGACCTCCTCAAGGATCACATATCCTAAGTTCAGAAAACTAGGTATAGGGAAGACAATCAAATAGACATAACGCCATAAAGGACATGCACTGGAAAACATACAAGACACCATGTAGAATCACTTTCCAAAACCCTAACAGAGAACTTGTCACACAACGATTCCATATAGAAGAGCAGCACACAATCTATATAACATTCATTCAGAAAGAACACATCCTGACATGATAAAGATGATTCCAGAAAGGCAACAATAATCAATGATAAACTCATTTATAGATAACACTATTCAAATTAGTTTATCTGATAAATTACTAACACAATATTACTCAATCCTCAAAAGAAAATGTACATAAGCCTTTATAGATTAATTTATAACATTCACATCATATAAATTAATCCAATCAATAATTACCAAAGTTTGACTATAAGTACAAATAAACATTTACTAGAATAATTCACCAGGAAAGTAACGACTTACGTAAATCATTCTAACAAAATCGTAGTTTGATTAGCGACAATCAATTGTCTTAAAAGACTTCACTAATGACAGTTCATGTATAAGTATGAACAAAAGTAACTGAAGATACCTATCTGTCTAAAACAACATTCAGTTTAACATACGAAGTTGTCACTATTGAAAAACCTTAATTACCCAACGAAACTCATGTAATCACTTTGTTTCACTAATAATGTCACAATTCCCTATCCAAAGACATCAGTAAACAACTTCATTGATACAATTGTTAACTAGAATTAATATTAATATTAATTATTGTATATTAACAATTGTTTTAATTAATAATTACTATTAATTAAAATATTAATAATACTATGTTATCTATTAAATATTAATATAACTAAGTAAAAGAAATAAAAATAACCTTCAAAGAAAGACTTTACTTATACTAATCTCTTTAAATAACATTTAAATATGTTTACACATTAAACAACTATAAATAAATTTAAAATAATAAATAACCCTTAATTTTAATATATAAAAAATAATGTTTTAAATATAATAAACAATTCACCTTTTTTAAAAAAAATTTAAAAAAACCTTATGTGGGGTGGGTGGGGGGGGGGGTTGGTCCCCACGCACCACCTCTCCCCTATTAAAGGGAGGGCCACGCGGCACTATCGCTGGCCCTGCCAGCGCAGTTCGCAGGGTTGGGTGTGGCCCGCTTAGTGAGGAGGGTGGCGGGGGTTGACAGCCCGCCGACCCTTTTTTTACCTTAATAATTTTTTTTAATCAAAACTATATTATTTTTATAGTTTAGTACCCCCTTTTTTTATATGTTATTTTTATTTTTAAACAAAAAAACTGAAATTACACCAGTCTGTAGTTTTTCCAGCAAGGTGTATATTTTTTTTATTTAATTTTTTTTTTTAGTGATAATTAAACCATATTTTTTCCCCTAACAAATGGATTTAAATATATATTTATTCTAATAAAAGGAACATTTATTTTTATTTAATAGCTCAATAATCAAGCAAAACACGGATCTATTTTCCTTTCAACATGCAAGATGATGCAAACAAGATAGACTATTAATCTATTTATAATCTTAATTTCAAATCACTACTACCCAAACATGCAAATTTGAAAACAACAAGGAGGGCTCTCTTTACTCAAACATGCAAATAACCTCAATATCATGATTTCCTTGCAGATTTGGACCTGGAATACAGCTAAGGACCTAGTAAAGCAGGGTACCTTCTTTCTATGGTGATTTGCTCAAAGATCTGAGGGTTTGAAGACAATATTCAACAATCTCAATCAAAGAAGACATTTTTAACAAATCAAAACCCTAAGGGAAAATTTGAAGACAGATTCATTCCAATTGAAAAACTTTCAATATCCATTTGCACCAAAAGGAATAAATCAAAACCCTTTATGCCCACAAGCACAGATCTGACATGCAAACATAAATTGAGACACAAAATTGATCTAGGAACATATGTTTCTTCATTTTAATTAATGGAATCACCAAATACCCAAACAAAGAATATCAAGCAAAGGATCCTAGTTTTCAGATGCATAGAAGACAAGGATCTGAAAACTAGAACTAAAAAATCTCAAGATCCTACCTTAGTAACAGAAGAGATGATCAAACCCACAAATCCAAGCAAGATGAATTCCAAATCCAAGCAAAATCCTCCTCAAAATCCCAATCACCTGATTTTTCCTTCTCCCTAATTGAACAACCTTCAAAAAGGCCTCCAATACAAAGATATAGATAATCCAAGCAATTAGGTTTTTAAAAAGTGAAAAACCTAAAGGGAATATAAATTATCTAATTATTAATTAAGATAATTCCTTTATTTTCAATTTCACTTAAAGCATGCAACAGAAACTCAACTTTATAATATAAAAGCAAAGTTTTAAATTGAAAAATGCATGAGATATTATTTCACTTAAATAAATCAATTAACGATGCAACTTAAGATAATATTCAATAATTCAAATATGCACAATTAATTACAATTAATTGAATTTAATACTTATTAAATCTCAATTATTTTAATCAAGAATTAATAATTAAATCAATTAATTAAATATAGGCATTTAATTAATATTTAATTATTAAATAGCCATATATTTCATATACCAATATTTTAACCCCATTACAGGTGCAATAATTAACATTAATATTTACCATGAAAATTCATTAAATAAATCAAGCTAAAAGCATCACCAAATCACCTGAAACTCATCTAAATAGATAATCAACTAAAACAGACAATCAGCTGAAATAGAAACCCAACACACACAAACAGGCTCACGAATCCACGTCACTTGACGGATTCCAACACTAGGGTAGTCAATCAGATTCTTTGTCCATCAATAGGACAAAATAAGGGTTTAGGGTGTGGATTTGGACCTGAATACTATTTCCCCTCTCTTACCATTGAGATATTGTGATAGGGCATGCCACTCCTGCCAATTTAGGGAAGACGTAGCCCAGTACCTGCAAACTTATCATCACAAAGACGAGCATACATGCATATAATATAGCTAATAATGGTTGAGACTAGTTTATCATGTGGATCTCGCCGAAGCAAGTAACTACGACTCTGTCCCATACCATATCAAGAACGTCAAATAGCAATGCAAAACATATAAATGATCCATGTGCATATAAATCTAGGGTCAGTATTGTCAGAAAACCATAATTGAAATGACATCCTAAGATATACATCAACATCACGAATTAACCATAAATCATATGCAAATAGGAGATATAACACTCTAAGCAATGAATCAATAACATATCGAAACGTGATACATAAATATCCTCTAAACCATTTGAATAAACAACCCATACATGAAAAGGCCTTAAAGAATTCAGCAACCAAAGCTAAAAAAGCAACCAAGAGGTGGGTATTACACTTTTCATCTGCTGAATAAGGGCTAGTTGTTTCATGAGGATTCTTTCTTCCTCTACAAGTTCATCAAAAGGAACTTCAGAGTCTAAGCTAATTGTGTTAGTTCCTTCTCTCTCACTGGAAGTAGTAGTGCTTGCATAGGTCTCTATTCCAAGGAGTGGGGAATTCTCATACTCTGAGGTATTCCACTCATGACTAGACTGATTGGTATCCTTCCTTCTAGTGATGTCTTCATTTTTTAGAGTAGAGTTACTGATATTTACTTGGTTTCTCTTTTCTCTCCAAGACAACTTAGTTTTTGAAGTAGTAAGAATCCCACTATCCAACTCCATTTCTTGATTTTCCCTCATTCTTAACCTAGTATTCATATTTTTAAAAATGTTTCACTCATGCACTGATTCACAAAGATTATCTTTAGAGTCGTTACCCAACCACAAGTTTGGGAAATATTGAATACTAGAATAAACTTAAACTAGCAAAACTCAGTCGTAACTTAGTTTAACTTTTGAACAACAGATAATTTTGAATATAACTTTTAAATCTCCAGTAGAGTCACCAGTTTGTTAGGTATTTCTCTTGTTGAACCTCAAAAATGCTTGAATTTTTGTTTTAAATATATGACTCCCAATATTTGAAATAATTGATTCAAGCAAGAGAAATGCCTAATTGATGAGGGTAGTAGATAACATCTAGGGAAACTATTACCTCCTCCTTTTTTGAGATCCACTGACTCAGGCAGGTATTACCTATGAATGATTATTGATTGATAATATCTTTTAAGTGGATTATATCTTCTTACTAGCTTGTTGAAATGCCTTCTAATGGATAAATAAGTAGATGACTATGCAAATCACTATGAATAACCTAATACAGAGCTTAATGAGCCAAACTAGTATTTTTATAATAGAAAATAGTAATGCAATAAGAATTCTCATCCTTCTTCCTTTTTTAGTTCTTATGAACTTCAAGAGGGATAACCTATTTGATTCTCTCTTAAAGGAATCAATAGAATTGAATTGTAGACTTTGTGAGAACAAATGCTTATGAATGTATTCTCTTTTATAAGTGTAATGTAATTTGAATGATTGTTCTTAAATGCTGAATGGTTGAACAATTACATGCAAAACTATAAAGTACTGCCTGATCCTCTGGGCTAAAAAGTCAATATCTGGTATAAATCCACAATAAGGTGACTAATAGAATACTTGCAACGCAGATAAAAATTCCTTACATATTATCCTCTATTTCTATAACTATCATCAAATCCTTAAATTAATGCTAAGTTCTCTGGGGTCATTTAAAATAATTAATCATTCCTTGAAGGAGCTCACAAATGAGTGTACAATCACCTTGTGATCAGTATGTCTAAGTGCCTTACAAATAAACATGCAACAACTATAAAAGAAATGAAAAGAGACAACCAAGATGTAAAAGAGAGATTGAAATATATTGTATTAATGTCTTAATGCGTCAAATACATTCATATAGACAAAAAAGTACAGAGGCTCAGAGAAATTTTAGTAGTATGCCTTGTAATTCTATTCCATTATCATCCCAGACTTAAAAATGTTACAATGAGATCTATTTATAGGCTTAAACCATCTTGGAATCCTTAAGAAGTAAGGATTCTATAAGCTTTGGATGGTTTTAAGACCTAACCCTAAAATCTAGAAAAGACAAAAGACAAGAAAGCACCAAGTAGTGGATGGACAAAACTGAAGAATAAGATCTAATTTTCTTCTTGTCTTCTTGTGATCTTTGGTGCCTTTGTCTGTATATGTTTCAGATA
Source organism: Thuja plicata (assembly GCA_018584345.1). Taxonomy (NCBI): domain Eukaryota; kingdom Viridiplantae; phylum Streptophyta; class Pinopsida; order Cupressales; family Cupressaceae; genus Thuja; species Thuja plicata. The sequence continues at coordinate 3,989,854 of MU227244.1, forward strand.
GAATCTAATATTTGAAATGAGATCTAGTGACCACCAATACAGGCTAACTTACACTAGAATTTATGATTGCTAAACTTCCTGTGCTCAAAGAGAAGGTGCTATGTGTCCTATTCTTCATCCATGATGTCCAGGTCAACAGTGACAGGATTTTTTTTCTTGGGTTTCGTTAAGATGTCCCATGTTGTAACATCTTCTTCTTTTTGCCATTGAAAGCTCTGTATATTCTCCAACTGAGTCTTCTATCTTTCCCACCTGGCATTGGTTATGCTATTGAAATTTGTGATGAATTTATTACAACCTGTTTCTACCTTAATTGCTTCATCCAGAATCTTACTTCATATCTATCTCTCCTTGATCAGAATCATAAACCTCTTTACTAGGAAATACAGTGTCAAACTCTGAGCCCCATAGCCCTAGTGGCTTAATCTAATTATCCTCTGATTTTATTAGACACACAATTAGTTGTATCTTGGTCCAAACATATTAAACCTTGCCTCTATTTGATTAGCCTTTCCTTTAAAAAATGACAAGGTGGATCCTATTTGTTCTATCTCAGTCCCAACCTGGGTAACTATCTTTAGTAGGTCTGACTTAAGTGGTTGCAAAGATGCCAACCTTTAAAAAAGTGTTGTACTACAAGACCATGTTGCATAATAGGGATTTAAAATTTGGATAAAATTATTTACCTCTACCTATAGGTCTAGAAATTTTCCATAGGATCCATATAATACATCAATATTATCCCTTATGATATCCACACTATGCTGCAAAATTTGTGTTATTGCACCAAATATAACATTATTATCCTCTTTAACCTCTTTCTCCTTCTCTGCTATAATATCCTCTGTATCCTCTATTTGGATCTTAGCATCTTGTACCTCATTTGACTCTTTAGGGGCAGCTTCTGGCATGTCAAGTAGTTGTTGTGTAAGTTCTTCTATGAGCTTCTCATTTTCTTTGATTTTAATCGAAACCATCTCCCTGTCTTTGACAATATCACTAGTTTCACTAGTTAGCTTTTTCAATTTCTCAGACATCTGGACTGCTTTAGCCACATTCAATTGAGAAAAATGGGTGAGAACTTGGGAAATTTCCAAATCTCCTGTATTCTAGACTGGCCAAATAATCTTATTGCCTTCCATTTTATCCTGAATGTTTATTAGGGATGGCTTTTGATCTTTTGTAGCTAGGCTCCACATTGCTAATGCCTGGGATTTTGGATTGTATCCAAATCCTTTGATCATGTCCCCAACCTATGTTTCTGATGAAAATTTCACATCAGGTTTCTTTCTAATCTGATTAATAATAAAATCAGAGGCTAAATCCCACCCTTCTACTAATAACATGCCACTATCCTCGACCCGTTGTCTTACCTCCTCATGTATTATCTGCTCTGATTCAGGATCATAATCCTACAATGTTTGTAAAGCCGTTGTGGTTAATGGATCACCTTCTACCAACTATAATTGTGCACTGACCTATTTTTTTTTATTTCAAATGAGGAAATATTTTAATTCCTTGGTATTGATGAAATTATCATCTTTTAGGAATTGATCCTGATATATCAACCTCTCATCTGTGCATATCTTGAGATGTAACTCTACTTCCTCTTCTTCATCTTTTTGAAACGTCTTTCCTTCTCTTATTTGTTTTCTCAACCGATGTTCATAAGCTTTGTTTCTAGTAATGAGAGCACCAATTCTATCTTTCTTCTTTTCTTTCTTCTGATATGCCTCCCCTATTTCAACCTTTTGTCTTTTTGGTGGGGGCTCATTGGTAACCTCAGTTTCAGGGACCTTTGTTAGGTCAATTATGTTTTCACCCTTAGTTGTTTGTTCTTCAACGAATGCTTCATTAACTAGAGGGGAGCTAGGTACTGAGTACTCCTCATTACTATCTTCATCATACTCTAATGATGAGTGTCCCATGTGGCCATTTTCTGGCACTACTAGTGCATCTTCCAATTGGTTACATAACAAAGTATTTGACTCAATCATGGCATTGAGCCTCTTTATATATGGCAAGTCTAGGGAGAAACCCCCCAAAATTAATGCCCTTTCTCTTTACCTATCTCTCTAAGTACATCAATTCATTGAACATCTCAGCTCTTTTATCCACCTCCTCATTCTCCAATATGTTTCATTTAATGCCCCGCCAAGGAACCTAGGAGAACTAAACCCAAACACGACACTAAGTTCATGAAATAAAATTTTTTTTAAATGTTTACAAACAATATTAATAGCAATGCGGAAGCAACACAATGAAGTACATGACATACATGAAATAAAACTCATACATGATTAACATTCCTTGAGGGTTCCTTGATGTAGAATTACTTAAAAAAACTAATCTACGATACAATAATAAAGAACTGACATAAAGGTTACATAATTTGAAACCAATAACATACATCTCATAATAAAGATTACATATACAACTGATACCATAAGGTATACTACCTAACCAACATTCACTGCACAAATCGCAGGGTATATAATAATACATAATAAACAATACAATGGATCCTCCAAGGATGATAACAAATATAAACATATGGTACAAATACACAACTCAAGTAACTGAGCAAGTCTCCAAAAGACTAGGAGGATAGAACTGCATCAAAGAACATCCAAGCATGAAGAAGAATCCATCAAAATCTCAATGGTAATAAGAATCACTACCACCCGACCACGTGGAACCAAAGGTCCACTCCCAACATGCTAAGGAGATAGTAACAGGCCCATCACATGTGGTATACAACAAGAATACAGATCAAGGCACACATGACCTCATACTTTAATGCAAAGGAAGATCCTAAAAGCTATCTAAACCATAACAAAGAATGCTAAACAATACCAAATGAAACCGACACACGTAGCATAACCTAAGCTATATATAGGGAAATTTCATCACATAAGTCCAACCTTGAAGGTAACCCTAGTAGTACCTCTTGACCCTGGCCTCCAGGTGACACTATGTGGCTAGGTGATCCTTTCATGAAGACAAGGATCCCTACTCCCATCCTATTGTGCGACAGCACCCAAGGCATGGGTAGAGACTCAGACATCTTATTAATTCATTTTAAACCCCTTTAATGTATCAAATTTTCACTTATTAAGTAACTTGCCAATGGGTTTACCTAGTAACCACTTCGAGTCCTGAACCCCCATTGCAAGCCCTTCCCCACTATACACTTAGTAACCCTACCTAGGTTCAAGATCAAGACATGAAGGTATACATAACCACAAATCACATCCTACCCATTCAGGAGCACATAGGTTCTTGGTAATCACAAACACATCCACAGTATACTCATAAGACCATAAAGCACCTCATAACAGAATTAGGTTGGGTATAGGAAATCAGGACTATGATATCATCATATAAACACCAACGACATTGCATAAAACACCATGCAGAAAGTATAATCCCAAAAACCTGTAGATTAAATCCTATGGTCATCTAACCCAACAGATACCTGAAAGCATGATAATATAGAAGAATCATTCAATTTATAGAACACACACCCAAAACACACCACAGTGCAATAATTCAGTTTCAAAATGCATTTAAACTAAATCACAAATTCATCTATTTATAAAAAGCTACTATCCAACAATAACTAACTACACCATATAATCCTACTAATTAATAACGATCAATTTATAACAATGATAAAAATAACTCTTATTTGCCTATAAATTAATACCATTATTAATTAACGCTCCAAGATTCAATTCTCAATTGAATTCCCTTACTATTAAACTAACTAAAAAATGATCAAAAGGACAGTATAACTGAGTTTATATTTAATTATAACTAATTTAATAATTATATAAACATAATCTTAAAAAACTAATTATAAAATTTTTGATTAAATAAAATTAAATAAAATTGAACTTTTTAACAACCCACGAAATGAAATGATCTTAAATACATTTAAAATAAAAAAAAAATTATAAAAAAAAATAAACATTTTGGGGGAGGCCAAGTCTCAGCCCCACCCCACCCCTTCACCATAACCCGCGGCCCAAAGGCCTGCGGTCCCCACTGTCACAGTGGGTACCCGCGCGGGCCCACTATAACAGTGGGTACCGCAGGTCTTTGAAACATGCGGCCCACTGTGGTGGTACCGCACGGGGGGGTGCGGTGGACCCCACCACCCACCTTCCAAAAAACAATTTTTTTTTTTATATAAAATTTAATTCCAATAAAACTAAAACTTAGTTTTATTTAATTTTTTTTTTAAAACCTTTTTAATAATATAAACTTAGTTTATATTATTATAAATAAATATATATATTTTTAATCTACTTTTATTTTACTGGTGTAATTTCTCAATAGACTGTATTTTTGTAATAAAAATAGCAAGCTCCTTATTTTTCATTATTTAAATTATTTTTTAAAATCTTAAAGGAGAAACTATATTTTTTTAAAAGCAATACATTAAGCTATATTTCCAACAATATAAGCTTTTATTTTCAATAAAATAATAAATAAAAATAGGAAAGAGATTCTCATTTTCTCTAAAACATGCATGATGATAAAAACAAGAAGACTAATTTAAATATAATTATTTATTTATTTCAAGAAGCATTTTCTTGTTACCAAGCATGCAATTTTAACCCATTTTCCTCATTTTCTTACAGGTTGATCAGGGGTTTGGGCAAGGACATGGTGAGGGTATGAAGTTCATATTTCCATGGCAAGGAGCTACATATCTGAGGATCTCAAGCAATTTTAACAACATATATCAATTCTTCCTCAAAGAAGTCTTCCTCCTAGATATTTGAAACCCTAAGGCCCAAAATTGAAATCTCATACACATCAATTGAAAACCCTAATGCCCTTTAAATTTTAACACCCAAAAATGAAACCCTTTATGCCCACAGACACAGATCTGACATGCAAACCTGAATTAAAACATGAATTTGATCTAAAAACATATTTTACCTATTGAAACCCTCAAACACAAAATAAACAAGCAAGGAATGATCAAACAAAGGATTCTTAGTTCTCCGGATGCATAGAAGACAGGGATCTGAAAAAACCAAAATTTGACATGAACAAGACCCTACCTCAATATCTTTTGAAGAACACACAATGCAAAAATCCAAGCAAGGAGAATTCCCAAAAATGCTCCCAAAATTCTTTTATGTTCAAATGAGAGAAGAATCCCCCTAATGAGGATCCATTTCCCCTAATCAAGCAAACCCTAATGACAACACATTCAGTTAACTCCTAAAAGGACTCCTCTCCAAAATTGAAAGAAAATAACAATTAATAATTAAAATATCTAATTACTTGTACAACTCAACTTTGACTCCTAAATTCAAGTTGAGAACCTTGAGTTTGAAAATACTTTTTCAACCAAATCTTGCACATGTAATTAATAAAGTATTAATTTAAATAACTTAAATATTTGCATCACAATAATCCATGCAACTAAATATTTAATTATTTAATCAAGCATAAAAGCATAATTACTCTAATTTCCAATTAAATATTAATGTTCAATAATTACACTTAAATAACCTTTCCAATTAAACATAGGTATTTAATTTAATTTTCAATTAATTAAATACCCTATATTTAATAATTAATTACAATAATATTCAATTAAATAAATAACATGATTTAACACCCACATAATCACATCAAGCACCTAAAACTGAAAACAAGTGAAATCAAACATGCTCAAGGAAAGGGATACACGAATTCCTACCAACTATACGAATTCGGTCAGGGTAGTCAAAATAGATACTTGTCCACTAACTTAGGACAATTAGGTTTAGGATAGGATTTGGACCCAAAAACTTTCTCCCCTCTCTTACTATTGAGATTAATGCGATAGGGCACGCTCACTCCTGCCAATTCAGGGAAGACGTAGCCCGGTACCTACAATCCTGTCATCACAAGATGAAACATACATGTATATATCATATGGAAAACAATGGTTGAGACTAGGTTATCGTGTGGATCTCACCAAAGAAAGTAACTACAACTTTGTCCCATACCATACCAAGCACATCAAACAGTAATGAAAACATACAATGATCCATGTGCATATAAATCTAAGGTCAGTATTGTCAGAAACCATAACCGAAATGAATTCCTAACATACACATAAGAACCATTAAATAACCTTAAATCACATATACACAAAAGATACAACATGAAAACAATGGATCAATAACATACTGAAAAGCAACGCAAGAATATCCTTAAAAACACCTGAAAGAGCTAGCACATATACTATGGTCCAAAAGATATCAGAAACTAACACAGACAGACAGACAAAGGGGTAGGTATTACATTTCTTATGAGGTCTTCCTCCATGTATTCCTCATGGTCCTTTGTGTATGGAATGGTGGGTGTCAACAACTTCTTTGCACTCAAAATGAAGCCTTCTGTATCAATGTACCTGTATAGGGCCACATTCATTCTTTAATGGCTCATCCAGTTGTTTACTAGGTCCAATGCCCTCTTTCCAATTGTAAAATTATAAAAATTGAACTGCCTTGGGGTAAATTTACCCTTCCTATGAGCAGAAAGGTATTCTTTATCTATCAAAATTAAATACCTGATGAAATCCATTGCTACAATCCTTGGTGGCACATGGAATGGAAAAACATGAGGTGGGTGGGTACAACCATACACCCTGATCAATGTGAAATTATTCTCATAGTAGAAGTCACCCCAATTGTGATCTTCTAGCCACTTATCATCATATTGGCATGGCCTTAGTAATTGTATCATCTTAACTGGTAGCCTTGTCTTGTTGACACCAAGGCACTTAAGAATTGGATACACTATCCAATTGTTAAAGGCACAAAATTCTTGTTCCCTATAGGTGTAATTCTACACTCTTATCTCTAATTGAATAGGGTTGGCCTGGTTCTAGTGAAACCTCTGATTATTTAAACAATGAAAATTCATAATGGAAAAGTTATAGTACAAGATCAAATGCATAAGAATGGAGTAATGCATAAATCTGGGGTTATCCTTCTTGTTCTGTATATCAACAAATCCCTAATGCATTTGATCTATGATATACTAGATATAGTCATAATAGGTACTGGTTTGAGGACTTTGCATATCTAGGACCATCATCAGTATGTTTGAGGTGATTCTCTCCGATCCTTCAGCCTTCCCTAACACTCCACATAATGCATATGATATATACTTCATATAGAATTTTAGGTCCTTGTAGTAGTATGGGTAATTCCCTAGAATGGGTGCTATATATTTCTTCATTCTCCTTGGCACATGATGCTCTTGAATCAATTTGGAATCAATGCCATACTCTCTTGTGTATCTATTTTGTAAACTTTTCAAGTTGATCTCTGTGGCCATGCAATGGTATACATTAAAGGCTCTCATGAATGAGTTTCTATCTAGGGTAGCTAGGGATTTCCCATCATCCCTCTTGATTGTTTTTTTAGGGTATTGTTGGTAAATAAATTGTTCTTTTTCACTTTAACTCTAAAATGCCCAAATATTAAAGAAAGAATCGAATACAACAGTTGGAAAATATAACTGAAAAACTTATTTCCCTCTAAATTTCAAGGTATAGCTCCCTTAAGTGATTAATCTTCAATGAAATTTTTTCTTTCCTCATTTTATGGGGGTTTGTTGCTAACCTAAGAACAAAAGAGGTAATCCAAACTAGGCCTAGACAGGAACTAGTTCAGGAAAATAGGTTCAGCTTTCTATCTAGCCAATTTTAAGACTTTATAAATCATATAAGATCTCAAGATTGGTAATGTAGGGACTGATAATGAAGATTCAAATACAAAACTAAAATATCAATGATAACATAATCATGATGAATCGATCTACTTCATAAGAACATTTCTCATAATCTATGGGTGACACCCAGATTTCCCCTCAATTAACTGTATCAAATCATACTATAGAACCTCAATTTAATCTTGAACTGTAAATCCAATTTAAAGAAACATTCAAATTAATAGAAAGATAAATGCAATGGAACAGTTAAAACATTGGCATTCAGACATAAACAAATTTGGCTCAGCAAAAATGAAGTTCTTCAAACCAAAGTTTAGCCAACCTTTGTATTGATTTTCAAAATAGTACATATAGATCTTCAGATTTTGACCGTTACAAAAAGGGGGAACATAAATGGTTAAACTTTTCTAACTAGAAATGATAAAAAAACATTTATCCGTTACAAGCTCTATCAAAATTTAGTATAAGAGGGAATATATTTATGCTTCCATTTTCTTTCCCTTATCTATTTTCGCCCTATAGGTGGTGACAACTCTGATGATTAGAATAAGATCTTCATGTCTATTGATATGGACATTGGTATATCATATGAGACATCGAGAATGATATTTGGCCAGGCTCTTAACTACATCTACCCAACCTTTCAGCTCTTCCATGGATTTATAGTTGCATCAACTCAACTGCTGGAGTTCTGGCACCTTATCCAAGTGAGAGTAAGACTGTTCTGCCAATTTATCTACATAATTAGAGAAAGACTTCTGCATGTTAGCCACTTCGATCATTTCTTTTCCTTGACCACCTATCTGTTACTTCGTGTGAAGACCCTGAAGGAGTTTAAAATCTTTGTTCTTTTCCTCTTTGATTTTGACATCTGTCTATTGCAACCCTCCTTCAGCTTAGATGATCATCTCAGTCTTAAATTCAAGGCTTTGAAGGAATTCAATCAAAGGCACATCTCCTTTTTGCAATATATTTTCCTTTATTTCCTCCTTCGTGTTCATTTTAACTACTACATGCAGCATTACTATTCATTCTGGACACTTCACTCTTTCCAATGTGAGAGTCTGCAAATTCTTGTCAATGTTGTTTCTCTCCTTCTCCAACTTTAGGAGAGTATCACCTAGCTACTCAATAGCTACCAGCCCTTCAAATTTGAGCCTCTCAATCCATCGTTTATCAATCTGCCCAAAATGTCTATCTTCTTGCAACTTGTCTATGATGGCTTGATTCTCTGTAGCATTGGGGTCGAAAGTGGTTTGGGTACTAGGAATGCTTGCACCTAGAGTAACTAATTGCTTGATAAAGTTAGTTAGTTCAGTGACTTATCCTTTAAGTTGGACTTTAGCATTCTTGAGCTCCTCAAGATCTTCTTCAATTAAAATATTAGTGGATTTCCACCAATCCACCTTAGTATCATGACGAGCTAGCCCCATATCAAATGACTGCAACTCAAAGTCAGAAGCAGTTAAATCTTCAAACCTACCTTCCTTTGTGGGATTTTCTACTTCCATAGTGAAGTGCTCTATTTCTAGGCCTTGGTCTAATGTAGAAAATGTCTTTTCTTTCTTCACCTTTCTCACAGTGGTACTAGATTGTAAGTCCCATGAAAGACTATCCTTGTTGGAAGATCCTTCCTCTATCCTCTTCCTCTTGCATTATAGAGTGTTCTCTATCCAAGACTCTGCGCTAGTAAGTTTGGTGGCAGAGACCAATTCTTATATGAACAAATTCCTGATGACTGGAGGAGTAGCTTTAGGTCTGGAAGAAAATGGATTCATTGAGGTTGGAGAGGAGGAAACTAATTTAGTGACTTTAGCAACTTTCTTTTTCTTTCCAGCTTCCTCATCCAATTCTTTGGCTGCACTACTAGAACTATCTTCCCCCACTTCCACTATAACAGGGGACCCTCGCCTTGGAGTATCTTGAATCGATGTATCATCTTGTGTGCCCAAAGTGCTAGCCTTAACTGGTTTCTCTGTGGAACCAATGATAGGAGGCAATCCATCTCCGCATATCTTCTCCAATGGGATCATCTTTTGAGGAGGCTCATCACCTCCACCTACTGGTTGAACTAGTTGATGCAGGAGCATCGTGGGTGTAAGGGCAATCTTGCATCACCCAAAAATATTTCTGTTTGCTTTTCAATAAGGGCTATCTTGTGCAGAGCTACTATTTATGGAAACTTGCTATTTTTAGTAAGTTTGTCATACAATCTTAGAATATTTTTATTTCACATGTGGAGGTTCATCTCAGTCTTATCAGCCTACCAGTAAATTTTCATGGCTAGATCAGGTCTAGTTTTGAAGATATTAAAGATTTTCGGTATTGGCAGCAGGGTATAGAAACTTTGAACT